>ML781585.1:200833-218172 GCA_009831015.1 Picea engelmannii | reverse complement strand
TATTTTTGGAGTTACACTCCGTGGAAAATAGGGTTTGTGGCTATTCCTAAAACTAGTTAAAAACATGTGTTTTGGGTAAAAACGTCATAACTTCTTCATAACAGATTCAAATTCAGTAAGACCAAATGTGTTGGTTAGAGTATATTCTATACTATTCTATGTACAATTCTCATATCCATACAACAAATATTCCGTGCGGGGAATGCTCTACAAGTTCTCTCTCTAGAATAAGCCAAAATTTAACAAGATATGCCATTTTTGCTATAACTCATTTTATAAGAGGTTCCAAGTAGTGACAACTGGAGGAATTGTATAAAACACACTGAAGAACATTGTGTATTATTTTCAGATCTTTATTCATTACACGTACATAGTTATGATTATGTCAAGTTAGGGTTGTTGACTAATCCAAAACTAGTCATGTGAGACTAAAGTAAAGTTTGATGAAAATGCTAGTCTCTTGTTGTTAAAGTTAAGGAAGGTTTGTGATCATATACACCAGGTCTATTACAGAGTTACAAATCAGATTTGGATGATGAAATTGATGAGGGATTTTGGTTGAGGTACATGTTGGGTACATGGTTGAGACAAGTAGTTGATCGATTGGCACATACATGAGGTGTATAGTTGATGATGTTGGTACATCTTGATGAGTCATAGTTGATGAGTAGATGATACATGATTGGTACATCCTTGGTACATGGTTGGAGGCACTTGTTAGTAGTATTGTTGACACATGGTTTATGGATGACGTAGCATACTTGTATTGGTATATTATTAGAAGCTCATATTGATCTTGGTGATGATTATGAGTTGTTGTGATATGCTTGGTTGATGCACTTGTTTATGGTATAGGTTGGTGCATGGTTGATGCACTTATTTATGGTACAGGTTGATTACAGGTTGAGGTATAGGTTAATTCATGGTTCAGGTTATTGGTACAGGTTGTTTGGTGTGTGTTGATTGGTACAGGGTTACAATAGTATATCTCATAGTGATAGTGTGATAGTGGTTCCATCATTCTACTTCTACGTCAGGGTGGTTGGACGGGGCAAGGATAGGTGGTTGTAGCCAGAGAACATAGGGGGTTGTAGCCTCCTTCTAGTTGTAGCCAGAGAAATGGGGAGTTGGAGCTTCCTTCAGGTTGTAGCCTGAGAAACTAGGGGGTTGGAGCCTCCTTCTAGTTGCAGCTGGAAAACAAAGGAAGTTGGTTCTTCCAATGAATGTAATTCTTAAAGACATATAAGAAAAATCATTCTTTGCTTTTCTCCCACTTTGTATTTCCACGTAAAAACACAGGTGTAATGTGTATGTGTATGATTGCTCATTTGTTCATTGTTTATTTACTCTGCAACTATTGGATGATAATGCTACATTGACATAACACTTGAATATTGTGATTAAAAAGGATTGAATTGATCTATTATTGATTCACCCCCCCCCTCCCAGTAATACAACACCCCTCTGCATAAGTCTCAGACACATTGACTAGCCATGGATACCCTCCCCAAAATAGGGCACCACTCGGGAGGCTACATAGGCATCATCTAACTCATGCCATCTACACTCTAATACCCTTGTTGGAAACTGGTCTAATTGTTTTCACATGTTATCCATATCATATTACCTTGTTGTATCAATATTAACTCTCTACCTTGGCCCTTATAGCCTTGGCTCATCATGCTCGACCCACCCATGGTGTTGGGCATGCCTAACCAGTATCATCGATGCAATATCTATGAACACATATAATTGATCATCGATACCATATGATTGATAAAATATTATATATGTAACCAAACAAAATAAAATCATACATATCATCTAGGCCTTAGGCCTATCTAGGTGGTAGGTCATCTTTATATCACCTTGGTAGTTCATCCCTTCATAGGGATATTCCTCGATGTGGAGTGGGAGTTGGTCCCTATGTTAAAAAAAACTCAGGGTGAAACACATTCCCCTGCCCCCACCCTCTCCTCATCTAAATAAGTTCCCCCATCTATTGAGTAACCCCATCTCAAATACATATGTGAGGGAAGATGGTTGGTATCTTCTCAAAGAAGAATTCACATATCAATGTCCCAAAGGAAAAGTTACCTCCTAAAGCCCTACAATAGGAGGTGAGATGGCACTTTAGTGACATCAAAAAAAAATTGGCCCACCCAAAATATTTCCCAGTTAATACACTCTAAATGATCATCATTAGACCTATAGAATCTTGTGTGGAGCATGATTCCCCATAATGTGCACCATCGTTGTAACTTGGCTTGTGTATATAAGAATTTTATATCCACAATATATATTACACGATATTTTACCATATAATTTTGGTTTGTATGGGCCCCAACAATTTCCTCCAACATCTTCCCACAAGGAAGAACCACTTTTGTGTCTCCAACTATCCTCATCATTGGTATGCCTATGGGAAAGTAGATATCCTAGAGAGTAAATTGTATAGACTCTCCATGTACTATGAATAACCTAGTCTTTTCATCCTAGTAATACAAATTGCAAGAGAGGATCCCCTCACCATATTAATGGATTTTCAACATATTTATGTAACATGTATCTAGCCAGAGATCCTCATACCACCTAGTTACCATTGATTGCAGTTTGGATATCCTTGAACTCTCCTTTGTGCCACAACACTTTAAAGCTAGTCATATATACACAAAAATACATTTTGTTAGTTATAATTTACTTTATTATATTTTACCCATAATTAGTACAAATTTTACGTTAAAAAATTTCCTTCCCAACGTAGTTTTTGGGCCAAAAAGTTGCACCATAATAGTGCGGAAAACACCCTTTTTTTTGTGCTAGACTAGTGCAAAAGCATAGAGTAGTGTCTATGTTCCCAATGCACAAATTGGACCCATTTCCCATGATAGACCTAAAAAACATTCCAATGCCTTCCCAGGGTCAAAACAAACGTAATCTATGAAAGTAAACAATTTGAAATTAAGAGGAGGATTCGGCTACTTACCTGGAACTTACAAAATAAAATTTCAACAATTTGTTCATCCACAACGAGCACACAAATATTGAGGCCCTCCTTCCACTCTCCAATTTTAGCATGTAAAAATGAATTTGAATTCAGAGATTTATCCCTATTTATAGAAAATCCCTAGTTTTTATTTTCCCTCATGTGGCCTCATACAAACTCCAATTGATGTGTCATCTATGATGTTGGATTTGTAAGTTTTATCCCTCCAAAAGGGTATTCTCATATTTCACTATTTTTATACTTCATATGGAAACATTGTTTTCCTTGAATCATTAAGGTATGTAACTTTTTTATTTTGAATTTCTATGCATTATTTTTCTTTTCATAAGCACCTTACGCTTTGGTATAGTTGACTTGTGTGTAACACTTCACCATGGAATCCATCATATCTATATGGTATGCAGTCATCTTCGGGTAATATTTCACACATATTTATCATAGCATAGATCCCTTGACTATGTTGAATTTTCCCTTCATTCCCCTTGGAATCTCCTTTAGGGACATCCTAATCTAGGTTTATAGTTTAGGCCATACATCTTTTGCATTTACCATCTACTTGGTGATAGAACCTTCCCTCCATGGGCTCCCTAGTTTAGTAACCCTTGTTGTATTTTGGTGTCCATGCCATTTCATCCTCCTTAAGATTGGGAGTCCATTTACTCTACATCATGGAGTTAGGATTCATGAATTTTTTCTCATAATGTTGACATCCTTACCCCCCATTCTCCCACACTATCGGTTGGTATTTTTTGGATGATCATGTATCACAAGCCCTTTGCTTCATCCATATTGTGACAATTGTTCATTTTTACACCACTATTCACCCACCCCCAAGAATATTACCATTCATATGCCTACCCCTAGTTGATTCCATATACATTTTTCACCTTCAACATGACAAACATCTAGTTTCTTACTGGGGCATTTATATCCTTGTATCCCCCCTATTTTCCCATTTGGTTTCTCTCTCAAGATTCATTTTGGATGTCATGTCTCTCAACATAGTGGTTATATCTGTTGATGGGACCCTCATCCCTTCACGATGATGTTTCACCCCTCCCTAGCACCCCTTTGGAAATACCATGAGGATTTTGAGATTTTTAAACACTCATTTAGCAACATCCTTTTGTTTCCCTTGTTCAAATCATATGCGATGAATCACCCTTGTATCCCATGGAGTCTATTCAGTTCTTCTTGAGTCTTGGTATAGTTTACCCTTGTCTCCATGATGTTTATCCATCTAGTGTTGTTGATTTTTACATCCAGTTGTCCCCTTAGTTTACTAATTTTTCCTTGAATATATTTTCACCCAATAGTCGACCATTCCCTATGGAATGCTTTCAGTCACTACTAGGTCATCCTTTTATTTATGCTATAAACAAGGAAAGTCATGAGCCCCTCTCTCTTTTCCTTCCCATCATTCCTTGGTGTAGTGCTCTATCAATCATCATATACCTTCTACCTTGCATTTCTCCTCAAGTATATATTTGTCCCTTGACTCAAATGGTCCTTCCTCTATCGAATTCAACACTTGTATTCTAGGGGTTTAGCTTAGAGTATAACTTACATTGGGCCCATCTTCATAATTGGTGGGTGACCTCTAACCAAGGAGGGAGAATCATCATTTTCTTCTAACTTAGTTGTTTCTCATTGGATTGACTCTAGCTCGTTATCACACTATTGAGATTCACACACTATATGGTTTAGTGGTCTAGCCGATTGTACCATGTTCTCAAACATGTGTGATTTGCATCATCCCTTATGAGGGATTTTCCCTTTAGGTGGCTCCATGCATGTTCCTACCTCAACACTTGTTTCCAAATATATAGCACCAAGTTTCGTACTTTGTATGTTGACCCTTAGGAGTTCCTCTTATTCCTCAGATCCAACATACTCCCCCCTATAGACACATACACCTTGATTCAAGGGGTTAGTCCTATGTATCTTGGCCCCATTTTCCTCATTGATGGGTTACTTCATACCAATATAATAGAGTCCTCATTGCTATTGGACTTGGTAGGATCTCATGTGCTCAAATCCAACTCATTTTTGAATTGTTTATATTCATACATGTGTATTAGTTATTTAGCCTTAGTTGCAATTACTTGGATTTTGTTTGCTTGGTTCCATTGTTCTCATACCCATCAGTCTGAGCTTCCCCCTTGTTATCCCATTTCAAATATTCAAATCCCCTCTTCCTATTTAGTATGGATTCTCTGGCTATTTCCCTCCCCCCACCCCTTGGGGGGGGAGATTAATTCCTATGTATCTAGATCAATTTAAATCATTATGATTCTATGTTTTACCTAGTCCTTTTGATCTAGGCATGAGTATGTCGGATTGCTCATCTCATTGTGTTTTATTTAGATGCATCTTCATCATGAACACATCTTGTATTGTATTGAGACCATATTCTATCTCATTGTCTTGACCCATGTATGCCACGGCACACCATTTTATCATTTTTATGAGATATATCGATGAACATGGAGATTCCCACCTCATCCCTCTTAATATTGTGTAGACATATCACCTTTTTTACTTGTTGATAGGTGGTTCTCCTTTGTCCTTCTATAGGAGGTTCTCCTTCCTTGGACACTCCTCTCCCTCCTTGGTCATTCTTGTACTTGGATAAAGAAAATGTCATGTATTTCAATCATATGATTTGATCCTATCCTTACACATCAAGGGGCAATATGTTATCACATTAAAAATGTACAATTGTGATATTTCCAGTAGTCTTACTAAAATACATCACTAATGGCATGATTAACCTCCATTTCATCCCCTTTCCTCCACCATGTGACCTCTAATTCACCAGAAACTATAGATTCAAACCCTGATATTACCCCCAATGAGTGTGGTTAGATAGCATCAATAATACCCTCAAAATCTACACTGCTTCGTCAAAAAAACAATTTTGATTGTTTCTGAGCCAAATTTGCCAAAATTTGAAGTTAGTTATATGTAGACCATTCTGAACCATAATTTCTATTATTAGCCTCGATTTTTCATCTTTAAACACTATATGAAGACCATGTCAAGGGGGTTTAACCCATATTTTCCCTATAAATAAAACACTTGAAGTCACTTCATATATATCCATTATCACAAGTAACAATATGATGTTGAAATATCACCAGAAATCTTGAGGTCCTCTTCCTCTTGATAACATATTTTTTATGTATGAACCTTGCTCATCTACCAAAGAGGGAGTCATCAACACACTAAGGAAGCCAAGGACCCATTCCAATTAGGAGCTTTGGATCCTATCATCTTCATCAAGCTCTTCTACCAAGTGCATTCTTTGGCCTTCCCATTGGTAGTGCAAGATTATTTACATTCTTTCAAATTTCTTGTTCATGTTAAGTGTAATGGTTTATTATTTGTATTTTTTTCTTGCATGAATAATTTAGGGTTTGAAGAGTGTGAATTATATCTAGGTTTTGTTTTTTCACACCCTAAACACCATCTTGTTTGGGTTTAACACACAACTGAGTTTTGAATAAATAATGAAAACTTAGTGTAAAAGGAAACACTAGAAGATGTATCTACTTGTGTACTCAAGGTAATATGTTTCTTCCTGGGGTAAATTCTGTGATAAACCAAACCCTGTCTTAGCACTTCAAAAATCTATTGAAGTTGCTCAACTTGAATTTAAATTTAAAAAGATGGTCATTATAGAAATATTATTATAAAAGTATCTTATAATCATTATTAATTTTATTACATTTTGAGTCGTTATATAACTTTCACTCTAAAAATATTCTATGCCATAAAAAAAAATACACAACTCAAACTCATTTAATCATGTAAAGGATCTTTCCAAGACACATACGACTGGATCAAATACTTAAATAGGATATACACATGCAATTTGGGACTTTCTACAATAATGGAATATATGTCATTAATTTCATAACAAACACAAAAAGAAGTCATTAATTTCACTTCTAAATGACTTCGGTCATTTCACTCCTAAACGACTTCGGTATTAGAGGATGGCCATACCACCATGCAAATGTGCCATTTAGCTTTGACGACAATTTTTATATTTTATTAGCTCTTAAGTCTAACTCAAACACAAAAAGAATATACACGGCATGTCACTCCCAAATGACTTCTAGGAATTAACAAATGGTCATACCTCCATGCAAATGCGCCTTTAAGTTTTTATTGCAAACTTTATATCCTAATGTGTTTCATGTCTAACACCAAAGTTAGAATGAGTTGTTTATATAGCCATATAGTGTTTCATTCGAAAAAGGGAGGGATTTTTAGAACTTGAGTCCAACATTTTCACTTAGTTTTTTTTCAAATAAAAGTCGCTTACAAAAATATTTTTTCCAATATTGTTCAAATGGAAACATTGTTTAAACTTTTGTATAGTCTAACCAAATGAAAAGATATCTAAAAATTATTACTTTTAACATTAAATAAACCATCAATTTTAATTAGGGTAAGGGCAATGAGGAAGGATTGAATATTGAGTACTCACCACTCTTTCTTTTAAAGATGAGCCATGCCTAATATGAAATTGTTGCACAAAAATTTCCAAACATATACTTAAAACCTTCCATGCTTCATATCCTTCTCAGGATTTTGACAATCCTTATAGAACTTGGGAAAGGTCTTATTTTCAAACACTAATAATTTCAACCTTCCCTAATCCTTGGAGTACAAAACATGATCCAGTCTATCTCATTGAAACATCTCCTCATTTCATATTTGGACTAGATAAAGACATAAAATATTGCAATTCTTGTTTAAGTAGGTGTTAAGTGATTCTAACAAAAGTAGTAACAAGCATGTGTTCTAGCAAGGAACTTAGTGTAGATTGGATATTGGGTTGTCAATGAGAGTGATCTTATAAGCTATTTAGAGTATTTCGTTTTAATCTTGTTAATGAACTATTAACATAACTCCTTAGGGGAGTTTTGGAAGGAAAATGATGACCCTAAAAACTTGAAAGTTTTATGAAGTTAAATAAAGACTTTCCCTATATATACTAATGGTTCAATCAAGGATCTACACTTTGATAGTATAAGAAAAAGATATATATGAACGTTCGAAATAAGTCACTTCCTCTTGAAAGGTAATAAAATAATACTCACTAAAATGCATATTTATTAATTGTAAGTTTTCTTTCCCAAGAATAGGAATGCCCCAAATATTTGTCATTCTTTCACTTGTCTAAAAAAATAGCTAGGACCATGACTTTCAACACATAGTTCTAATGCTAGTTTCTTTAGTGAAGAATGCATTCATGCATTTTTAATAGTTCTAGTTCTAGTATAGTTCTAACTCTATCCTCATATTTCATTTATTATCTCTGGAACAAGGTAATCTGATCCACAATTAATATGTAAGAATGCATTATTTAATTAAATTCAAGTCCGAGGTATAAATCCCAAATCAATCACCATAATCAACTATTCTACTTGCTTGTTACCATTTGTTGTCTTTGGAACAAGGTAACCAAATCCAGAAGCAATCAATAAGAAGTATATTTGAATCTCATCTAAAGGTATATTTTGATATGATATTATTGGTGGCAATGCTCTTGATACAATGTTGTGTCATGGGATACCAAGAATAGATCACTTCATGGGAGGATTTTTATCGGGATCTATAGTAATTAGGTTGCTAAATGTAGAAGGTTGAAATGCTATGGAAAGAATCTCACCAAATTAGGCTTGGATTTGGAAGTTGGAACTTTCAACCGAAAGTTAAAATCACAAGTTACTAAAGCTAGACATATGTTGAAGATTTATGAATCTAGAAAAATCAAAGGTGATCCTATTAGAACCCAAATCCATTGGATTCAAGAGGGGATTTGATACATTAAGTTATTTTCGCGTGCCCTTAAGAAAAAGTAGAAGAGAAAAAACATCTATTTTCCTTTGTAATAACATATATGGGCAATGACACCAAGATATCCTTGATGAATTGATCAAATACTACATGAAAAATTCCACGACCTAACCTACAACCAAGGATGCCTTGAATGAATTCCCTCGAGTAGTATTATCCTATCTCCCTCAAGGATTGAAATGTGTATAATTTAAAATCGCCTTAGAAGATCTTGAGATCATCATTAATAGCATGTAAAATGACAAAGACCCAAGATTGGATGGTTTTCCTTATGACTGATATGAAGTTGTTTGGGATTTCATTTTCCCTTCTCTTCCTAAACATTGTATTGAATCCCTTCAAGACAATAATATATGTAATATAATAAATTGGGGGAACATAAAACTAATATATAAGAGTAGAAATCCCAACTTAATATCCAATTATAGACTAATCTATCTCCAAAAAGTGGTTTAAAACCCTAGATATAATAATTAAATTTGCAATTAGGATGAAAGTTATCCTAAATAAACTTGGTTCATAATATAGGGATTTTTGTTTTGGAAAATCTATCAGTAGTTTCGAAAGGGTTGCCTCAAAAGTATAGCCCATTTGGATTTCTTCGTGGATTTTTTATTTTGGTATCGAATTTTAGTTAGAAACATACTTTGTTTTTTGATGACCTTTGTTTGAGTGATATTATATTTGGAGATCTCTTTGTGGTTTTCATAGACTAAGGTATACTAAGTTATATATAGCATAATTGGTGGAGATACACGATCACATTTATGTTAAATACCTTATTTAAAGGTTTTTAGTGTATAATTGATAATAATAAAACATTACCTCATGAAGTTAATAGATATTCATAGAAAACTTAGCCATTACCATTGAACCTTTGTTGGGATTTCAAAATTCACTTTGGATATGTAGTTATTTGATTAGAGATGTAATGATGGGTGAATTTTAGTGATAAAAAAATTGTACCCAAATGCCTCCCTTATCCATGTATTATAGGTCCATATTCGCTAGAGACACTAAACTAATCAAGGGAAGAAAACTATAATCTCTGCACATCCAAATTAGTCAAGGAAACTTGAGTGGAATCTAATTTGATGTAAGCATGCTCCATAGAAACCTTAGAGGAGTTTGCAGTATTGGAAAAGGCTCTTGTAACCATGAAAAATGACTCAAACATGTAGGGTAAATACCACCAAGGTGTAACTAAAGAAATGTTGTGAACAACCAAAATTACAAATGAATTGTATATCTGGGATCTTGAAACATTCTTCGGAGATGAACTTTATCTTCCATTGATATTATATATGTTGTTACTAAAAAAGATTTTATACAATAAGAAACACAATAATTCATAAAAAGGAATGATAATTCATGAAAGTATGGTGAATGGAATGTGTATAGTTAGTTACAACATTGATATGAAATTGGATGTTTACAATACTCTGAAGATTATGGGGATTTGAATCCTCTTCAGAGTACTTGTTGCTAATATTGATAGGCATTTGGCTAGTTCAACCATATCAACAAGCCCAAGAAGTGAGCTCAATTGTTTATTCCCAACGTTGATGGGCATTTGGCTAGTCCCTTGAGTGATGACACTTTAATGAAACAATCATTGGCTATTCCAAAATGCTCTCACCCATGCTTTTGTATTTTGCATTGATAAATGAAAAGGTATCATATTTAAAATTGTGTGAAATGTGGTTTATTTCTCTTTGGAACTCCATTGCAATTGTATTATTTGTTGATGGCATGGTTTTGTCATCTCACATAGTCATGGGTATTGAAAAGAAATTGATACTTTTAGTTCATTTTTTTATGATCAATGTATGGGTTAAATCATGAATATGGGTGTCTATTTTCCATGTTTTTTTGAGAAAATAGAATATATTTTAAGAATTTTTTCAACTTCCGGTAAACAAAAGTATTTTTTTATTTAGAATTTCAGTTTACAGTAAAAACAAAACTTGTCATGAATTTTGTTAGCTTTCTGTTGATTATTTTTTGAAATATTTTTATTGATATTTGATACATCAATTTAGCGATTGTTTGATAGTATGTTCCTTGCAAATGAAGACACTAATAATGACTTATTTTTATTGACAACAATGTACTCATTATTAAACTGTTTTTTATGAAAAACAAAATATGTTGCAACAATCCAAACAGACTCTATTAAAGAATGACTATAGTTTTGAAGACAATAGATGAATATTATAATTACTACAATTTTTTGAATTTGACCAATCTAAAAAAGTTGCATATTTTAAACACGTTTAGATTGACACCATGCATTTGCCTTAATTTGTATTTAAAGTAAAATATAAAAATACCCTTTTGAAAATGATAGTGAAAGGTCTCGTAATACAAATTTTTCATATTTTTTTACTATGTATTATTACAGATATTGATTTTCATTTTACTGAATCATTATGTCATCTAAAAAAATACGCAGACATGTTTTTACAAAATTAACTAAAATTACTAAAAATCAATTAAATTAAATTCAAATTGTATCAATTGAAAGTAAATTCAATTCTGAATATGTTGGTACTTGTTCTGAAACCAGATTCGCAGTATTTTATATAGTTTGTTCCTTCAGAAGTTGAAATAAGATGAAGTGACATGGTACTTTTCTGAAAAGTACCATAGTTATGGGTTTTTGGCCGAACAAATAGTTCTGCCAAAAGTTAGTAAATTTTGACCGAAACATACTAACTTTCGGTCGAAAAACAGTGGTTCAACCAAAAAGAGGAAAATAGAAACATCCATTGGGCAGAAAAAAACAAGGGGACACGACATTTCAGCACATAACTCAACATTTGGGCACGGAAGCATATAAATTGTTTCAGCCAAAAATGTATTATCACATTTGTTCACACACTCGTTGTTCATTTTTACTATTTGTGCTTTCTTGAGCAACATTTTCGCTATTTTTAGGGAAACATTTTTGTTATTTTTAGGGAAACATTTTGTAAATTTAAGATTTTCTTCAACAATTTTCTTATAAGTGGAGGTTTTATTTCAACAAGTTGTTTTTGAAGGTAAGTTTTCTTAAACAATTCATTTTAAAGTACATTTTTTTAGAATAAATTTTGTCATAAGGAAGTTTTTCTCAAGAATTTTTTTTCAAAATCAATTATTTTTTCAACTTTTATTTAACATCAATTTTTTATTCAAAATTTCTTTAAAAGAAACTTGGTTTATTGAGGAATTTTTTCCAAGTTATTCGAGATATATATATATATATTTTTAAAACCTTTACAGATTCAATAACCATGGGCAACAAAAGGGAGCAGAAGAGAAAATATGATTGCACTCACGATGATACGTGTCATATAGATCAGACAAAACATAACTATAGAAGAAAGAAATAACAACATGCAAATATTGAAGGAACAAGTGATGATAATGTAATTAGAGATTTGCATCTTGATGTTAAACAAGAACAAATCGAACCAGGTATGCATACATATTATAGATAATGTTTAAAATTCAAAAAATATATATATATAATAATTGATTGTAAGTTAGAATTTATATTTTGCAAAAAATAGAAATAGATTTGTCTCATAACATTGATGAAGTCAAGGAAATCGAAAATGAAGCAGAAGTCCAACCACCTACATGTGTGTGTGTGTGTGTGTGTGTGTGTGTGTAATATAAGATTTCAACATTTGTAGATTTTAAATAATTTATGATCAAGCTTGTTTAGTTTTTTAATAAATCTAATTTAAATAAATGTATATTTATTTTACAACATTTATTTGAAATTTGTATGTTTACAACTTAGAAAAATGAATCTAGATGTTAATTTCAAGTGTTTTTAAATTTAATAGATTTAATTTATGTTTTTAAATTATATTGACATTTATGCAAGTAATATCAACATTGATGTTGAAATGTTCGAAAATGTTGACACTGACAAATTTGGGGACAAAAAACCTAACCATTATATACGATTGTTGGATTACTGAGAGGGGGGGTGAATCAGTAATAGAGCAATCCTTTTTAACCACAATATGCAAGTGTTATATCAATGTATCATTATCATCCAATAGTTGCAGAGTAAATAAACAATCAAATGACCAATCATACACATACACAGTATACCAATGTTTTTATGTAGAAACCCAAAGCGGGAGAAAACCACGAAATTTTTTTCTTATATGTCTTTAAGAATTACATTCATTTGAAGCACCAACTTCCTTTTTTTTCCAACTGCAACTGGGAGATTCCAACGCCCTAATTTCTCAGGCTACAACCTAAGGGAATCCCCAACTCCCCAACTCTCTAGCTACAACCAGAAGGAGGCTACGACCTCCTATGTTCTTCGGCTACAACCATAAGGTGGCTACAACCATGTCCTTGCCCCGTCCAACCGCCCTAACGTAGAAGTAGAATGATGGAACCACTGTCACACTATCATTGTGAGATATACTACTGTAAACATGTATCAATCAACCTACACCAAACAACATGTACCAATAACTTGAACCATGCATCAACTTGTACCTCAATCTATAATCAACCTGTACCATAAACAAGTGCATCAACCATGCACCAACCTATACTAACAAACCTGTAATCAATATGTACCATAAACAAGTGCATCAACCATGCACCAACCTGTACCATGAACAAGTGCATCAACCATGCACCAAACCTATACAAATAAAAGGTCACAACAACATGTCCAAACAACCTATCTCATCAATATTATCAACCAAAATAAATCTACTCACCAAGATCAATCACCAAGACAACTCTCAAATATGTGCATCAACCAAGCATAACACAACAACTTATAATCATCACCAAGATCAATATGTGCTTCTAATAATATACCAATACAAGTATGCTACATCATCCATAAACCATGTGTCAACAATACTACTAACAACTTTCTCCAACCATGTACCAAGTATGTACCAATCATGTATCAACTACTCATCAAGATGTATCAATATCATCAACTATACACCTCATGTATGTGCAGACTCATCGATTACTTGTCTCAACCATGTACCCAACATGTACCTCCACCAAAATCCCTCATCAATTTCATCATCCAAATCTGATTTGTAACTTTGTAATAGACCCGGTGTATATGATCACATACATGCAAACCTTCGTCAACCTTAACAACAAGAGACTAGCATTTTCATGAAATTTTTCGTTAATTTCACGTGAATAGTTTTGGATTAGTCAACAACCCTAACTTGAAATAATCATAACTATGTACCTATAATGAATGAAGATCTGGAAATAGTACACAATGTTCTTCAATGTTTTTTATGAAATTCCTCCAGGTGTCACTGCTTGGAACCTCTCAGAAAAGGAGTTATAGAAAAAATGGCATACCTTGTTGAATTTTGGCTTATTCTAGAGAGCGAACTTGTAGAGTGTGCCCCGCACGGAATCTTTGTTGTATGGATATGAAAATTTTACAAAGAATACTAAAGATTGTACTCTAACTAACACATTTGATATTACTTAATTGGGATCTACTATAAATAAGTTATGATACTTTTACCCGAAACACCTATTTTAGAATAGTTTCGGGACTAGCCATAAACCATATTTTCCACAAAGTGTAACTCTAAAAATACAACGACCCACAAGATGAAATTCGTACCACAGCTACTTGGATATGTTTTCTCAATGGCCTATCAATTTCACGGTCTAAATCATTCTAAAAAAAAAATTATTTCGAAAATGGTGAGATGACCTGTAAATAACATACCTTAGTAAGCATCATCAAAAGAATTTATCCTCCCTTGAATTTCGTCCTTATTTACTTCACCTTCTCTCTGAAATTTGGCTTAGATATCCTTTGGTTACCCCAGACATCTGTAGATATTCAATATGCTCAAGTGTGATTTAAAATGAGAGAGTCTTCCCTCTTATTTATACTTTCATGTAGCTTCCTCAAGGGGTTACCTTTTAACCATCTTAACCCGCTTTCCTTATTTTAGGGTTAACCAACTTCTAACCACTTGTCCAATTAGTAATTTATTCATTAACTTTATTATTTAAATAATTTATTTTGTATCCACTTTGACTTATAGTACACTCATCACTTCACTTTACCTCTAGGGGTTACCTTCTAACCATCTTAAACCACTTTCCTTATTTTAGGGCTAACCCACTTCTAATCACTTGTCAACTTAGTAATTTCTCCATTCACTTTATTATTTAAATAATTTATTTTATATTAAATTTGACTTATAGTACATGCATCACTTCACGTTATTATTGACCTTCTAAAATCTCTTAAACCACTTTGACTACTTTGAGTTTTTGGGACTTGTAGATGACTCATGAGGGTTCTCCAACTTCACATGGCCATAAATCTATAACCATGAGGAGTTATGTGACATTCCACATACCACTATAAATGTAATGGAATCTACTATACATATAGAATAGTCTTTCCTTAAAATATATTAAAACGCATACCATTATCCATCAAACAAACTTGGGTCCATTACCCAAACTTAGGTTCTCCAACTTCTCATGGCCATAACTCTCTAACCGTGAGGTGTTATGTGAAGTTCCACATACAACCAGAAATGGAATGACATGTACTATCCATATAGAATAGTATTACCTTCAAATATATTAAAACTCATACCATTATACATGAAACAACCTTGGGTCCATTACTCAAACCTTTGTGTTACCGAAATTCACTACTGGACTTTCTCCAAGGGTTGATATCAATCACTAAGGGTTGACATCAATCTACAATATCACTCTCCAATGGTTGACATCAATGACAACCAACAATCCATACCAACTATCCATCAACCTAATCCAATTGTCTGGCAATCTCCCACTTTCGAATTGATGGCAACACTTAGTCATGATAACATTCATGCTTATACTCCTCATCAAAGTTTCTATCTCTTCCCCTTTGACATCAATGGAAAAGGGTTTCTCCGCCTATGACCATCGCTCCCCTTGAAACCATGCCTTTGTGCTCTTTTTCCAAGCATTTACCTTTTCATCCGATAAATCTCTTCGCCTTTGTCATCAATGGAAAAGGTATATTTCCATCCAGGGATGTTCCCCCTAACTGAATTGTTCTTGGAGATACTCCCCCTAACTGAAATATTCCTGAAACTGATCTTCCAACCTGAATTGTCCTCTTTATGGTGTTTCCTCATGTAAATCTAAGACATATAAGATAATCATTCAAAAGCATTCATTTTGGAGTAGAAATTACTCCTAGTCTCTAGCGAAGATACTCAAAGGCTTCCCATGGAAGCGGTTTTGTAAAGATGTCTGTCACTTGGTCTTTTGTGCCCACATATTCAACTCCGATGTTCTTTTCTGCAACTTGTTCCTGTAGAAAGTGATACTTTATTGGAATTTGCTTCATCTTGGAGTGCATCATCGGGTTCTTTGAGATACTGATGGTGCTTGTATTATCACAATAGATTGGAATGGGCTCATCATTCTCAACCTGTATATATGTCAAAGCTTGTTTCATCCATAGAACCTCTGTACAACATGTTGTTGTTGCAATATACTCTGCCTCAGTTGTAGATAAGGATACTGATGATTTTTTCTTTCTTAACCATAATACTAAACACTCACCCAAGTAGAACGTTGATCCATTGGTGCTTCGTCGGTCATCAATGCAACCTTCCCAATATTCATCTGTGTAGGCAATAAGTGATAGATTATTTCCTTTTGGATACCATAATCCAAACTCTTTTGTTCCTTTGAGATATCTGGAAATCCTCTTCATTTCTAATACATGTGATTCCTTTGGTGTTGCTTGAAATCGTGCCACTTGTCCAACTACTTCCATTACATCTGGTTTGGATGTTGTCACATATAGTAAGCTACCAATCATTGACCTGTATTTCCTCTGATATGTATACTTTGAATCATCATCTTTTCTCAACTTGCAAATGGTTTGCATGGGAGTGATAACTGGTTTGAAATCTTCCATTATGAACCTCTTTAGCATTTCTCTAATATACTTAGTTTGAGAAATAAAAATTCCTTGGTTGCTTTGACGTATATTGAGTTACCTTGACATAGAGGTTGTTGTATGTGCTTACTTTCCATAGTTCATAGGGAGTTTTGTCATTGTTGTTTATGAGCATTACTCTGCTTTGAATGTGAACTTTTGTATGCACTGCATGTGTCCAAAAAATATCTGTCATTTTGGAATCCATTAGCAATGTTCAATCCATTTCCTATGTAATTATCATCCATTATGATAATGTTCATTTGTCTTTGAACCACTCTTTGAACCAATCTATGAATCCATGCTCTCGTCCATACTGTCCAAGAGTCTACTTGTGCAATTGTCCATAATACTGACCCATTTATCACTATACTATCATGAAGTCTTGATTAATCCATAAAATTGTAATTCTACTAACTGACTGCTTTGGATCTGTCTTCTCAAACTATGCAAGTTTCTTGAAGGATGGTT
>ML781585.1:185755-199317 GCA_009831015.1 Picea engelmannii | reverse complement strand
GGGGACCTAGTCTTTGTTCACATGTTCTTCGTGTTTTCTTATCCATACTTTCTTATGTCTGATATCAATGTTCTCTTTCATGGAAGTATCAATCATGTTTTTGCAACCACTAGCTATGTGTCCATAGTTATGACATTTGTAACATTCAATATTACGTGGGGCCACATATGCACTTCTTGCTTGAACATTTATTTTATAATCCCTGCAATCTGCAACCTTACATCCAAAATTAGTACAATAAAAACAATGACAATAAAATAAATTTTCATACATGGGAGTGAATAATCTTCTTTGTGGTGTAGTCCTTCTGAATCTCTACCTTGACTGATCATGATCATGATTGAAAATTATTTGTAGCTTGAACATGAATGGTCTTCTTGAAGATGTATCTTCAATAGTTTTCTTAGATTCTAGTTGACCATGATTCCTTCCTTTGATTACTTCTGCATAACTCTTTCTATTTTATTCATTCTTCTTTTCTAGCAACATTGAGTGCTTCTCTTCATTCTCTATAACTGATGTGGATATTTCTGTCTCTTCAACATTCTTGTTGAGCTTGAGGACTTTGACTCTTAGTGTGATAACTTCTTCTTCAAGCTTCTCAACCTCTTATTCTTTCTTCATTAGCTGAGACTTTGTGACCTCTTATGTTCTCTTTGCTTCTTCAAGTTGGATTTTCAATGTAATTATTTCTTCTTCGAGTCTTCTCTCTTCTTGACCAAACTCTTCCTCAAGATGGTTGAAGTCATCGGTTCTTTCCTTGAGATGATCCGTCAGTATCTTTTCTCTCCCTTATGCTTCTTCCTTTTGTGTTGTTATGTTGTCTTCTAAACATTGCTTTTGATATTCTAGAGTGTATTCAATTCTTTTGGCCTCTTCTAGCTGAATTCTTAAATTCTTGATGACCTGTTGAGAGTTTTCATAACCTTGAACACTTTCCTTTTTCTTCATCAATCCTTTATTGGATGACTTGTTTTCTTCTATTTATTTCTTTATATATTCAATTTCACTGATCATTTTTTCTATGTAATCAACTTATGCTTCTTCATACTCTTCCTCTTATGAATCTGTCTGAGATGATGGGAATCTTTCTTCTTGTTTTGTACCTGCATATTCTTTGGCATTTTATGATTTTGTGATGGGTGAAGAATATACATTATGTAACTTATCCCAAAGTTCTTTGTCCGATGAACATTTACCAACATTTTCTCTTATCGGATTAGGTAATCTTTCCAAGATGAAATACATTGTTATTTTGTTATTTTTCTTCAATTCCTTCTTGGCTGCAGTCTTTTCCCTTTATGAACTATCATATCATGTAACAAATGATAGCCAAATATAATGTCCCTGTGTCTGTAAAAATAATTTTGTCCTTATGATCCACACATCATACTTTAAACCATTTTGACCATTAAACATTGGTACTCCATTCACAAAATAATCCATGATCTCCTTCCAGTCGTTAAATTGTTTCCTGAAGGAACCGGCTCTGATACCAGTTGTTGGATTACTGAGAGGGGGGTGAATCAGTAATAGAGAAATTCAAACTTTTGTAACCACAATATGCAAGTGTTATATCAATGTATCATTATCATCCAATAGTTGTAGAGTAAATAAATAATCAAATGAGAAATCATACACATACACAGTACACCAATGTTTTTACGTGGGAACCCAAAGCAGAAGAAAACCATGGAATGTTTTTTCTTATATTTATTTAGGAATTACATTCATTGAAAGCACCAACTTCTTTTTTTTTCCAACTGCAACTAGAAGGAGGCTCCAACCCCCTAATTTCTCAAGCTACAACCTGAGGGAAGCTCCAACTCCCCAATTCTTTGGCTACTACCAGAAGGATGCTACAACCTCCTATGTTCTCCGGATACAACCGGAAGGTGTCTACAACCACTTTTCCTTGACCCGTCCAACCTCCCTAACATAGAAGTAGAATGATGGAACCATTGTCACACTATCACTGTGATATATACTGCTATAAACCTGTACCAATCAACCTGTACCAATCAACCTACACCAAACAACCTGTACCAATAACCTGAACCATGCATCAACCTGTACCTCAACATGTAATCAACATGTACCATAAACAAGTGCATAAACCATGCACCAACATGTAATCAATATGTACCATAACCAAGTCCATCAACCATGCACCAACCTGTACCTCAACATGTACCATGAACAAGTGCATCAACCATGCACCAAACCTGTAAAAATAACATGTCACAACAACCTGTCCAAACAACCTATCACAACAACCTGTCTCATCAATTTTATCAACCAAAATAGAACTACTCACCGATATCGATCACCAAGACAACTCTCAAATATGTGCATCAACCAAGCATAATACAACAACTCATAATCATCACCAAGATCAATATGTGCTTCTAATAATATACCAATACAAGTATGCTACATCATCTATAAACCATGTGTCAACAATACTACTAACAAGTTTCTCCAACCATGTACCAAGTATGTACCAATCATGTATCAACTACTCATCAACTATGACTCATCAATATGTACCAACATCATCAACTATACACCTCATGTATGTGCCAACTCATCAACTACTTGTCTCAACCATGTACCAAACATGTACCTCAACCAAAAGCCCTCATCAATTTCATCATCCAAATCTGATTTGTAACTCTGTAATAGACCTGGTGTATTTATAACTCTGAAATCGTGCCACCTTTCAAATTGTYTGCATTACATCTAGTCTGGATGTTGTCACATATAGTAATCTACCAATCATTGACCTGTATTACCTCTGATATGTATACTTTGAATCATCATCTTTTCTCAACTTGCAACTGGTTTGCATGGGAGTGATAATTGGTTTGCAATCTTCTATTCTGAACCTCTTTAGCATTTCTCTAATATGTTTGGTTTGAGAAATAAAAATTCCTTGGTAGCTTTGATGTATCTTGAGTTAACTTGACGTAGATTTTGTTGTGTGTGCTTCATTTCCATAGTTCATAGGGATTTTTGTCATTGTTGTTTCTGAGCATTACTCTGTTTTGAATGTGAATTGTTCTATGCACTGCATGTGTCCAAAAATATCTATCAATTTGGAATCCATTAGCATTGTCCGAGCCATTTCCTATGTAATTATCATCCATTATGATAATGTTCCTTTATCTCTGACCCACTCTATGAATTCATGCTCTCGTCCATACAGTCCAAGAATCTACTTGCACAATTGTCCATAATGTTGACCCATTTATCACTATACTATCATGAAGTCTTGATTAATCCATCAAATTGTACTTCTGCTAACTGACTTCTCTGGATTTATCTTCTCAAACTCTGCAAGTTTCTCAAAGGATGATTCTTTGGTATGTCACATCTATCGCATAGACTCCCCTATCTAATATTCATATTACCTGGAAGTCTCTAAGCCGGATGGCTCTGAACAATTCCTGATCTGATGTGTATTCATCATCATCTTCATTGATAGATTCATCATCATCTTCATTGGTAGATTCATTATCTCTCTGAGATCTGACTTCTTTATTTCTGTCTGTGGATTCATATTTCACTACAATACCTGAAATTACAATCTCTTGAACCTGTTCCTTATTTACCTGTCCTTATTTTCTTTCAGTTATTTTCAAAACCTTTTTATATCCAACATCTTTCTTTTTCTCTGTAGAATTTTCTTCATCTCGTTTTGTTTCCAATCTTGTGATCTCTGGGACATGTTCTTTGTTCACTTGTTCTTCATGTTTTCTTATCCATGCTTTCTTATATCTAATATCAATGTTCTCTTTCATGGAAGTATCGATCATGTTGTTACAATCACTAGCTATGTGTCCATAGTTATGACATTTGTAACATTCAATGTTACGTGGGTCCACATATGCACTTCTTTCTTGAACATTTCTTTTATAATCTCTGCAATCTGCAACCTTATGTCCAAAATTAGTACAATAAAAACAATGACCATAAAAGAAATTTGCATACCCGGGAGTGAATGATCTTCTTTGTGGTGTAGTCCTTCTGAATTTCTGCCTTGATTGATCATGATCATAATTGAAGCTTCTGTGTGGCTTGAACATGAATGGTCTTCTTGAAGATGTATCTTCAATAGTTTTCTTAGATTTTTTATGACCGTGATTCCTTCCTTTAAGTACTTCTGCATAACTCTTTATATTTTCTTCATTCTTTTGTTTTAGCAACCTTGAGTGCTTATCTTCATTCTCTATAATTGGTGTGGATGTTTTTGTCTCTTCAACATTCTTGTTTAGCTTGATGACTTTGACTCTTAGTGTGACAACTTCTTATTCAAGATTATCAACCTCTTCTTCTTTCTTCATTATCTGAGACTCCATGATCTCTTATGTTCTCTTTGCTTCTTCAAGTTGGATTTTCAATGTAATTATTTCTTCTTCAAGTGTTCTCTCTTCTTGACCAAACTCTTCCTAAAGTTGGTTTAAGTCATCAGTTATTTGCTTGAGATGATCCGTCAATATCTTTTCTCTCTTTTCTACTTCTTCCTTTTGTGTTGTTATGTTGGTTTCTAAACATTGCTTTTGATATGCTAGAGTTTCTTCAATTATTCTGGCCTCTTCTAGCTGAGTTCTTAAATTATTGATGACTTGCTGAGCTTTTTCAGAACCTTGAACACTTTCCTTTTGCTTCATCAATTCTTTCTTGGATGACGTGTTTTATTCTCTTTCTTTCTTTAGATATTCAATTGCACTGATCAATTTTTCTATGTAATCAACTTGTGCTTCTTCATACTCTTCCTCTTCTAAATCTGTTTGACAGGATGAGCATCTTTCTTCTTGTTTTGTACATGCATCTTCTTTGGCATTTTTTGATTATGTGATGGGTAAAAAATATACATTATGTAACTTATCCCAAATTTCTTTGGCCGATGAAAATTTACCACCCTTTTCTCTTACCGGATTAGGTAATCCTTCTCAGATGAAATCCATTGTTATTTTTTTATTTTTCTTCAATTCCTTCTTGGTTGCAGTCTTTGCCCTTTTTGAAATATCTTATCCTATAATAATTGATATCCAAATATAATGTCCATGTGCCTGTAAAACTACTTTCGTCCTTATGCTCCACATCTCATACTTTAAACCTTCTAAGCATTAAACATTGGTACTCCATTCTCATAATAATCCATGATCTCCTTCCAGTGGTTAAAGTGTTTCCTGAAGGAACCAGCTCTGATACCAATTGTTGGATTAATGAGAGGGGGGTGAATTAGTAATAGATAAATTAAATCCTTTTTAACCACAATATGCAAGTGTTATATCAATATATCATTATCATCCAATATTTGTAGAGTAAATAAACAATCAAATGAGGAATCATACACATACACAGTACACCAATGTTTTTACGTGGAAACCCAAAGCGAGAGAAAACCACGGAATGTTTTTTCTTATATGTATTTAAGAATTGCATTCATTGGAAGCACCAAATTCCTTTGTTTTCCAGCTGCAACTGAAAGGAGGCTCCAACCCCCTAATTTATCATGCTACAACCTGAGGGAAGCTCCAACTCCCCAATTCTCTGGCTACAACAAGAAGGAGGCTATGATCTCATATGTTCTTTGGATACAACCAGAAGGTGGCTACAACCACCTGTCCTTGCCCCATCCAACCGCCCTAACATAGAAGTATAATTATGGAACCACTATCACACTATCATAGTGAGATATATTGCTATAAACAAGTATCAATCAACTTGCACCAAACAACCTGTACTAATAACCTAAACCATGCATCAACATGTACCTCAACCTATAATCAACCTGTACCATAAAGAAGTGCATCAACCATGCACCAACCTGTAATCAATATGTACCATAAACAAGTGCATCAACCATGCACCAATGTGTACCTCAACCTGTACCATGAACAAGTGCATCAATCATGCACCAAACCTGTACAAATAACATGTCACAACAACCTATCCAAACAACCTATCACAACAACATGTCTCATCAATATTATCAACCAAAATAGATCTACTCACCAAGATCAATCACCAAGACAACTCTAAAATGTGTGCATCAACCAAGAATAACACAACAACTCATAATCATCACCAAGATCAATATGTGATTCTAATAATATACGAATACAAGTATGCTACATCATCCATAAACCATGTGTGAACAATACTACTAACAAGTGCCTCCAACCATGTACCAAGTATGTACCAATCATTTATCAACTACTCATCAACTATGACTCATCAAGATGTACCAACATCATCAACTATACACCTCATGTATGTGTCGACTCATCAACTACTTGTCTCAACCATGTACCCAACATGTACCTCAACCAAAATCCCTCATCAATTTCATCATTCAAATCTAATTTGTAACTTTGTAATATGCCTAGTGTATATGATCACATACATGCAAACCTTCCTTAACTTTAACAACAAGAGACTAGCATTTTCATCAAACTTTTCTTTAGTCTCACGTGACTAGTTTTGGATTAGTCAACAACCGTAACTTGAAATTATCATAACTATGTACCAGTAATGAATGAAGATTTTAAAATAGTACACAATGTTCTTCAATGTTTTTTATGCAATTTCTCCAAGTGTCACTACTTGAAACCTCTCAGAAAGGAGTTATAGCAAAAATGGCATACCTTGTTGAATTTTGGCTTATTCTAGAGAGAGAACTTGTAGAGCGTGCCCCGCACAGAATATTTGTTGTATGGATCTAAAAATTTTACACAGACTACTACAGACTGTACTCTAACCAACACATTTTGTCTTACTTAATTTGGATCTTTTAGGAAGAATTTATGACGTTTTTACCTGAAACACTTGTTTTAGACTAGTTTTAGGAATAGCTACAAACCCTATTTTCCCCGGAGTGTAACTCCAAAAAACCAACGACCCACAAGATCAAATTTGTACCAAAACTACTTGGATATGTTTTTTCAATGGCCTATCAATTTCACAATCTTAATCATTCTAGAAAAAAATCTATTGCGAAAATGGTGAGATGACCTGTAAATAACATACCTTAGAAAGCATAATCAAAAGAATTTATCCTCCCTTCAATTTCGACCTTCTTTACTTCACCTTCTCTCTGAAATTTGGCTTAGATATCCTTTGGTTACCTCAGTCACCTGTATATATTCAATATTCGCAAGTGTGATTTAAAATCAGAGAGCCTTGCCTCTTATTTATACTTTCATGTAGCTTCCTCAAGGGGTTACCTTTTAACCATCTTAACCCACTTTTCTTATTTTAAGGTTAACCAACTTCTAACCACTTGTCCAATTAGTAATTTATCCATTAACTTTATTATTTAAATAATTTATTTTGTACCACAACTGCTTCGATATATTTTCTCAATGGTCTCCCAATTTCACGGTCTGGATCATTCTAGAAAAATAGTTATTGAGAAAATGGTGAGATGACCTGTAAATAACATACCTCAGAAAGCATCATCAAAATAATTTATCCTCCCTTGAGTTTCGGTCTTCTTTAATTCACCTTCCCTCTGAAGTTCATCTTAGATATCCTTTGGTTACCTCAGTCACCTGTAGATATTCAATATTCCCAAGTGTGATTAAAATGAGAGAGCCTTGCCTCATAATTATACTTTCATGTAGCTTCCTCAAGGGGTTACCTTTTAACCATCTTAACCCACTTTCCTTATTTTAGGGTTAACCAACTTCTAACCACTTGTCCAATTGGTAATTTCTCCATTAAATTTATTATTTAAATCATTTATTTTGTATCCACTTTGACTTATAGTACACTCATCACTTCACTTTACCTCAAGGGGTTACCTTCTAACCATCTTAAACCACTTTCCTTATTTTAGGGCTAACCCACTTCTAACCACTTGTCCACTTAGTAATTTCTCCATTAACTTTAATATTTAAATAATTTCTTTTGTATTCAATTTGACTTATAGTACACTCATCACTTCACGTTATTATTTACCTTCTAAAATATCTTAAACCACTTTGACTACTTTGACCTTTTGGGGCTTCTAGATCACTCATGAGAGTTCTCCAACTTCACATGGCCATAACTCTCTAACCGTGAGGAGTTATGTGACATTCCATATACCACTGGAAATAGAATGGCAGTTAATATCCATATAGAATATGCTTTCCTTCAAATATATCAAAACGCATACCATTATCCATTAAACAAAACTTGGGTCCATTACCCAAACATGGGTTCTCCAACTTCTCATGGTCATAACTCTCTAACCGTGAGGAGTTATGTGACGTTCCACATACCACCAGAAATGGCATGGCATGCACTATCCATATAGAATAGTCTTACCTTTAAATATATTAAAACTCATACCATTATACATGAAACAACCTTGGTTCCATTACCCAAACCTTTGTGCTACCAGAATTCGCTACCAGACTTTCTCCAAGGGTTGACATCAATCACTAAGGGTTGACATCAATCTACAATATCACTCTCCAATGGTTGACGTCAATAACAACCAACAATCCATACCAACTATCCATCAACCTAAGCCAATTGTCTGACAATGATATCGTGTTGAAACTATTTATGATAATTTTTTCAAAGATGAATCAATAGCAACACAAGCTCAAATTTTGAGAGGTTTGTTAAGGTCGAAAAATTTTAAAGAAGCTACATCATTATTGGGTATTCAAAAAATGAAAAAATATACAAAGGTGAAAGAGAGTGTCTTAGAAAATATAGCAGATGCATTAAAATCTTTTGGAAAGTCTAGAAGAAAAGATGTCAATATTGCACATAGAGTAATACAAACAATAGTTGTTTCATCTACCGATGTAAGAAATCGTTTACACAACAAATCGAAAAAATGATGGGAACCTCAAGAAAAACATTGTATAAAAATAATAAAAAAATTGAATGCAAATAGATGCAAATTATGAACTTGCTTGTTGGATAGTTATTTGTAGACACCCTTACAAAGATAGACTTGTAGAAGATGATAAAACTTAGGCCCATGAAAATTGATTGCAAAATTCTCGCGTTTCACCAAACGTAAGGGATGTGTTGCGATGAAGAATAGCTCGAAGACAATATGAAGAGAATCCAAAACATATATTCAAAATTACACAAACAGAATTGTTCAATAAGTTCAAAGAGAAATGCAGTCAAATTAAAATGTCCATCAATACATTTGTGCAACAAAAACCCTGGTATGTTAAACCCATCATTGTTTGTGACACTTGTTGTTTTCGTTATCATGTGGAATTCGAGTTATATTATGACACTTTTCTTGATTTTGGTAAAACATTTTGGGCAAGTTCACCTCCTCCTTCCACAATCCGGGAATTTACATCTCAAATTCTATGTGAAAGAGAAGGTGTTGAATTATTTTACCGAAAACAATTTGTTGGTGGAAAGAAATGCAATCACTGTGGAAATATAGATTTATTTCTCTCCAAATATCATATTGATATCAATGACCAATCATTGTCTAATATAACGGTGAATTGGAAGAGATATGAATATGTCAATGTTATTGGTCCAAATTATTCAACTATTATTTCCAAAAGGATTGATTTGCAAGAGGATAAGATATATGTGATAGATTTTCTTAAGAAGTTTGAAAACAAAATTTATAAATACACCAAGCATTCGCATAGAGCTCGATGGAAATACCTACAATTCAAACAATCCCGTGAAGTTTTTCCACCTAGGATGATTTTGTCAATGGTTGATTTTGCAGAGAATTATACATCCATTGCACAAAGAGAAATATAGAGTGAATATTATCATTATGATAAAGTCTCTATACTTTTCCACGTTCTATATAGACATGCTCAAGAGAGTGTTGATAACATAGAAATAACCAGTGAGAATCGACATGTCATTAAAGAATATCACTTTTATATAAGTGTTGATCGTACACACAATACTCATTTTGTACAACATTGTTTTGATTTACAATATGATTCCTTGAAATCCTGTGGGATCGAATACAATCAATATTGGATATGGTCAAATGGATGTGCAGGTCAATTCAAATCTTCACGATCATTCTATTGGTTGTGTCTTCTTCATAAGAAATCAAACATTAAACATTGTTGGAATTTCTTTGAGACTGGTCATGGGAAAGGAGAGCATGATGGTGCAGGAGCATGTGTAAAACAAGCACTTAGAAGGTATCAGATCAACCATTCGGTCGATCAATTTGAATATGTTGATCAAGTTGTTCAATGGTTCCAAGAAAATCTAATCCATGTACATAATTCACTAATGGATGTGTGCATGTGTGTGTATACATGTTGTTGTTGGAAGATTGGTTGTTGTCATTGATGTCAACCCTGGTCATTGGTTTTCGACTGCAAGATTGATGAACGCATTTGGACATGAAGGACAGTGCACATGAAGACAAAACACCCATGGATGGATAGTATACATCAATTTTTTCCTATGTTAGGTGGCACGTCAAGTGGATCCTCATGGTTGAGGAGAAATGAATTTTTGAAGATGACAAAGTGAATTGAAGGAGAAAGTACATGTCGGCCCTGAAGATAATTAAAGAAAATAATTGCAAAATAAGAAAGTGTCATGTCGACCCTAATGTTAAAAGGAAGTGACATAAATGGTATAAATGCATATCATTATACATTCATTATACACATAAGTCGAATTTCAGAGGAAATCTAAAGAAAAGAAGGGAGGATGAAGTCTTTTGGTGATGTGTTCTAAGGTATGTTATTTACAGGTCATCTTACCATTTTCGATATAACTTTTTTTTTAGAACGAATCAGATGGTGAAATTGATATGGTATGGAGAAGGCATATCTAGGTACCTGTGGTAAAAACTTCATCTCTTTATTCACTATAATTTTGGAGATACACTCTGTGGAAGATAGGGTTTTTGACTAGTCCTGAAGCTAGTCAATAAACAGGTGTTTCGGGTAAAAAAATCATAACGTCTTCATAGAGAATCCAAATCAAGTGAGACAAATTTAATTGGAAATAGTGTGGGTTTTTTCTTGTGTGTGAGTTTCAGAATATGATGTTAAATATTGAGCGTGGGGCATTCTATACAAGTTCGCTCTCCTGAATAAACCAGAATTGAATAAGGTCTATCATTCTCTCTATAACTTATTTTTGGGGAGGATTAAAGGAGTGAAACTTGGAGGAGTTTCAGAGAATACATTGAGTAATATTATATACAGGATCAGAGTATTTCAAGAATTGAAGAATTGCAGAAGTTGAAGAAGTCTCAAGAAGCATTATCAAGTTTTATGTGATGGTTGGTTGATGGTGATGATTTAATGTAAAGTTTTATTATCTCTCATATATTCTTGGGTGGAAGGAAGGGGAAAGTATGGAGAGGTCAACCCTCTCTTGATATTGGAGGATTGTATCTTCCTCTTGGAGGTTTATCCCTCCCTTTATATTTGGAAGTTGTAGCTACCTTCGGAAGTCATTACTTCCCTTGAACAATAACTATTGATTATTTATCATATATTGTGCATGGTGTATTGTGGTGTATTGGTGTAACTCTTATACTATTGTTCATTTATCATTGGATATAATTGAATGGTTTAAGTATAAGCTGAAAAAGGTTTTAAATTGTACTTGATACTGATTCACCCCCCTCTCAGTATCAACAATTGGTATCAGAGCAGGTTGCCTTCAGAACAGTTTAACCACTGGAAGGAAAATCCTAAGCAGAGATGGATTACCATGAGCACATTTCAAATGGGATTCAAATATTTGATGGTAGAAATTATGCATACTGGAGTGATAGAGTGAAAACTTACCTAACAGCTTTGGGAGTAGACATTTGGTACTCAGTTGTAAATGGCTATGTAATCCCAGATAATGCTCCAACCGATCCAAATGAGAAGAAGCTTATGAGTTGTAATTCAAAATCCAGACATGTTATTCTAGGAGAATTGGCACCAACCATTGCTAGCAAAGTGATGGGTTGCAGCACTGCTAAAGAGGTATGGGACAAACTCAAGAGTATCTACGAAGGTGATCCAAAAGTTAAGCAGGTCAAGCTTCAACGACATAGAGCGGAATTTGAAAATTTGAAGATGAATGAAAAGGAAGATATTGAAACCTATTTTCTTAGAGTTGATGAACTTGTTAATTCTATCATAGAATTAGGTGAAGAGCTCGATGAATCCTTGGTTATACAAAAATTGTTGAGATCACTTCTCTTGAAGTATGATGTTAAGATCTCCGCCATTGAAGAAACTAGGGACTTGACCAAAATGAAAATGGATGAATTACATGGGTCTATTATAGCATATGAAATGAGAACAGGTATAGAAAGTGACCATCCAAACAATGAAGTATCCTTTAAATCCATAAAGAAGACAAAATGCAAGGATAACAACCTTGATGAAGAAATAGAAAATTCTGTAAGAAGGTTCTAGAAGGGAAGTGGAAGATACAAAGGTAAGTATCCTCTCAAATGCTTTAATTGTGGTAGAATAGGACATATTGTTGAAAAATGCTACTATAAAAAGAGAAGTCTCAACAATAAAAAGAGATTTTACTCCAAGGATGATGACATCTCCTCGGATGAGAGTGATGAAGAAGATAATGATGGAGGAGAAGTCCTCTTCATAACCCAAGAAACCCCGGATGATGATCACAAGAATCCTAAAGAAGAAGAAACCATTTCTGAAGAATATTCAGATGAAGAAACCAACCTTGATTCCTTTTGTGGATACAAATACAATGCAGAGAGTGAACAAGAAGATGAGAATCTTGAAAAGTTGAAGCATGTTGAAACTGAAAATAACAAGCTTAGAAACATAAACATAATACTAAAAGGTGAATTGAGTAGTTGTGAAGAAGAGAATTACAAGCTTGAAAAGACCATTGATAGCTTGAAGGAACAATTAGAAGATTATGAGAAATTAAAAGTAGAATTAGATCACACAAAAGGGGAGCTACTATTGACAACAGAAAAGTTGAAGAAGTTTTAAAAAAACACTAAACAATTAGATGAGATCCTTAGCAGTCAAAGATTTCCAAACAACAAGATAGGACTAAGATATAATGACAGTTTGAAGGAAAAAAAACAAGAGAAGGAAGATGAAAATGATGAAACAAACACTCCAGAACAAGTTGAACAACAAGATAGAAGACTAGAATTAAGAAGGAATGAGACATCAAGAATATCCTCTCCCATCAGGTATGAAATAAATCATTATGAAGAAAAATAAAGAAGAATATATCGTGAACCTAGATGGACCACACCACAAATAAGATCACTTACTCCCAGGTATCAAAATTTCTTTCTTGGACAATGTTATACTTGTGAAAATTTTGGACACAAGGCAATCAATTGTAAAATCAATGAAAGGAATAGCTACGCAAGCTACAAGAATGGTGAAAATAGTAGATATGGAAATGTTCGTATATCTATCAATAGAAATTATAATCCATTTGACCCATTAATGAATCAAAATATTGTATGTTGCAAGTGGAATAATCTTGGTCACAAAGCATGAGATTGAAAATAGATGAAGGAAGATAATCGTATGCCAAATGTCTGTATACCAACTACAACATGGAAAAGGAAAGAAATT
>ML781585.1:164938-179036 GCA_009831015.1 Picea engelmannii | reverse complement strand
ATTATATCGAATTTCACCATTCACCATACAATATATACAATGGTTTTAGGTATTCCGTAGATACCAAAACCCTAATCCCTTAATCCAGGATTAATTTAGAAAACCGCTAAAAATAGCAAAAACCGCTAAAAATAGCAAAACCCACTAAAAATAGAAAAATCCGCTAAAAATAGCAAAAATCCGCTAAAAACAGCAAAATCCGCTAAAAATAGAAAAAAAAATCATGGCACTGCCCCGGGCTACCGCCCGTTGCTGAACGTTGCGCATAACCAGGGGGGGGCATACATGTCCCCCCCTGGGACCCCCCTAGGAAGCGCCCGGTGCACACGACACAAAGAGAACTACTAGAGGGATCGTCAAACGCAATTATCGAACCTAATGCGCCCACACACACACATGAAAAGAATATAACATATACCCAACAGTGTATTGGTGTAACTCTTATACTATTATTCATTTCTCATTGGATATAATTGAATGGTTTAAGTATAAGCTGAAAAAGGTTTTAAATTGTACTTGATATTGATTCACCCCCCTCTCAGTATCAACAGTTGTACATGTATGAAAGTTCTTGATTAAAATCAATAATTTGTTTATTTACTTTTAATGAATTACTCTTGAATTGTGCATCAGTATTTTTGACACATTGGAATCCAAGATGTAGATAGATTGATCTGATATGAAGTCAATACAATACATGGGACTTGAAAATTGCATTCAATTAAAACAAAATCCTATCAAAATATCTATGTGTTTGATCAAAGAAATCATCTTGTTTTTGTTCAATTTGCATAGAGGACACAGAAACTAATGAGATTTGTGAAAAAAAAAATGGGTAAATATGTTAAAGCTTGAGAACAGACATAAATTAATACAAAGGGGAAAATGTCACTTGCAAGCTTAGAGGAGATGGATTCAAATGACACTATAGTGTCAATTGATGGTGATAGAGTTTTTGATCTTGTTAGAGAAGGTAAAATGAACAGTACAATTCTTCAAAAATATTTTTTATGTTTAAACAATACATAGACATGTGTACGTGTCTAGATATAAAATATATAATTTAAATTATTTAATTTAAATAGTATGTATAATTGTCCATGTTTATCTAACGATTTATTTGTTGACATATGGGCTTTATTTGCAAGAGATGTATTTGTTGTGGTTGCACCTGTAGACAATGATGAAAATGTTTTAAATATTATTTGATGTGGTGCACAGAAAGAAAGATCAGGTTATTGGAGGATTAGAATGATAACTATATTATATATGAAAGAGGATCTATCTTATTGAAAGGCTTTGTTTTTCAAGAAACCCATGAAACTGAAATTCATGTTCACTTTCAAGACTATCAGCCAAATGTCATAAGTTGTCAATATAGTCATTTGGTATGTGCAGTGCACATAAGTTAGTATAGGTTCAATCAAAGAAAAAATGGAAAGTTAGAAAATGGAAAATGACAAAAGTCGATCATGAACGAATAATTGAAGATGGCATGATGTTACAATGTTTGTAAACAACATTACAAAACAAAATTGCATCAAGTATGTATTTATATGTACATTTAGGATTCCATCTTGTTTGTTTTTATTTTGTGGTCCATTCGAATAAGGTGATTTTTTATGAATTGTTGTACTACTTTATTTACAAGTTTTCCCACATAAGGCTAGATCTCAATTGTTTGAAAGTCAATTATAAAATATTTGGGTCCCCATATATCTTATGGAACACTTAAGGGATGAGATAACATGATATGGATTTTCCAATCATGCCCCGAATAACTAGATAGTATGTATGTACATGTCAAGTCCAATTTTGTTTTCTTTTTTTTCTTTTCGAGTTCAACAAGCATGCTTGAAATCAATTGAGCATTCTTGATTTCTAGTTATACAAATGTTTGTAATTTTGTCTAAATTTTCATCTCCACATCATCCTTTCTATGATGTGGAGGATCTATTGATGCATATATTTTCTAAAGACACGTGTAGTTGAAACACCATTTCCTTTTGAGCCTTTTTCCACTATTTTACATTTGTCTATCGACTCGTCTTTTTTTATTGTTAACCCTCTTGTAGCATGAACAATGCAGATAAAGAAGAAGAAAACTTTAATGGAGCACTCTATCTGAATGCACCAAATGTTTTTATAATACATAAATCAAAGAGTGTAAGAAATTAATAACATGTTATCTAGGTTTCATTTGTTTTGATTGCAAAATGTCTACTATGAACTAGCACATTGCTTATTTTAAATGCAATTGTAGTTTTTCTACACTTTCATTATATGTCAATTGAGATAAGGAAAGGAATAGTAGATCACTTCATTGCTTATTTGATGCATTTGTAGTTTTTCCACATTTTCAGTATATGTCAATTGAGATAAGGAAAGGAATAGTAGATCACTTCCAATCAATTTTGGACCATCAAGAACCTATAGCTCTCCTGTAAATGAGAAAAGAACTAACTAATGATTTCTTACAAAATTTGTACAATGCGTATTAGTGCTTTTGCAATGGCTCTCCTAAATCAAACACTTATCTTGTAAGAAATGTGCAAACAACAATTTTACCCATCTAGTATTAATGTGAGATTCATTTCTTATCATTTATCTAATTAATATGCAACATAAGGTTTTTATTGATAAAGGTGACATGTTTGAAATTGATCGAGTTTCTAATATAAATAATTGCTATTATCCACCATCAAAAACCAGAAAACTAAATATTATTTGACCTTATTAGTTTCCTATGTATGTTATATATCAATTCTAAACATTCAATGCACCATTGTTTTCATGTTTTTATCACCAAATGATTTTGTCAATTTGGACAAGAGGAACAATAAGAAAAGGTTGATAATATGTTATTGTCTAGCATAAAAATGTTTTAAACAAAGACCTAGAAGTATTTTCACAATCATATATTGAACCCAAGTCACCACATTAATGTAGAAAATTCTATATAGCAACCATAAAAGTAAGGTTTTGCATGTATAGGGTGCCCAACACTTTAAGCAGTGAAAGTCATATCCATTCCTTTAGTCATAATTATGATTTGTTTTCTTGTTTTTTTTCCTTATTGTTTCCATAATGGCTTTGGAAAAAGAATTAAAAAAATATTAATTCTATATTTCAATATATAGTGCATCAAGGAAACAATGAAAGCAACTCTTTGACATACAAAACATCATGAACACTATATATTATGTTTTTAAATATGTTAAATGTGCAACTACCTTTCCTAGTGTAATATGTTTTTCACTGTGAAAGACTCACTAGAAACATGGGTTTGTAAAACAGTGTTTGTTTTTTTTTGCACATAAAGCTACCATCACAACAAAGATGTAATTAACCATAGAAATTGTTCGTAAAAGTATGTCTATACAACAAAGATGTAACTACATGTATAAATTGTTCATAAAAGTATCTATATTTAAAGGAATACTAGTCGTTGAGTAATTCAAGTCCAACTCCTTATTTCTAGGAAGAGAAGTCTAAGAGAAATCATTACAAAAAATCGTTGAACTAATACTCTGAAGGGACAATTGTCATGATAGAAAAAGTACTTAGGAACATATAAATTTGTTTTTCTATAGCAGTATTGAGTATCTTATTTATAATAATAATATTTTTTACAAAATATATCCAATCCTTACCTCCAAGATTCCATTAAAATGTTATCTAACAAATGATCATATCCTCCTATGTGTATTTCTTGAACTTAGTAGTAAAGATAGTTTTATAGCTCATCGTTTAAAGCTAACAATAGCTACTAGATATCAAAACAATAGGCAATAGTACCCAAATAAAAATAAACTCTTAACATTGAATACATTGTAGTACCTAATAGTACCCAAATAAAAATAAACTCTTAACATTGAATACGTTGTAGTACCTAAAATAAATGAAAATACAATAGAACAACCATTCAAGAGACTATTTCTCTAGGTAATGGCATCCTAATTTCAGTGATATGTCCCAAATCCCTTTCCCAAATGTTAGAATGAGAGTTGATCATTGTTGAGTCACATTTTACCTTATATGGCCTTTGAGCATTGGATGTATAAATTTTGCGTTGGGATTCTCATCATTCATTCACCTTGAGCATAGTAACTAATTACATTTGTGTGTTTTCAACAAGTTTACAAGTTTGAATTCGATTTGTTATAGAATTTTTCCATGAGTTTACCTTTGGAGAAATCATATTCTTCTTGTTTACCTTTTAAGATGTTTCTTCTTTTTTTTCAAAAAGTAATAAAATACACTATTGTCTACTCTATTTAGCAGAAGGTCAATAGAGGTGATGGTAAATGTTGTCGAATAGAACACATTATATTGGAGATGGATTGCATTCTTCATCCACTAGAATTTTTTATCATCCAAGATGACTCAACCATGATCATAAAAATGATAGATATTGCACTCAAGTTTCTCTAGGATACAAATATGTTGGAAACCAAGAAGAGCATAATTGGTGCAAGGAAAATTCAAGGACCACATATTATGACAATTCATTCAGAATTGGAAATGGAAGGATATAACAGCAGTGTAAAATTTCTCACTAGTTTATTTTCCTACTCTAAGTCTTGTTTTCATGTTCGGAGAGTATTAATGAGACCTCTAATCCATCATTTGATGAACTTAAATATCCTCTTTAAAAAGGAAATAAATTCAATCCTATGTAATCCATGGGTCATCTCGTAACTAGAACTTCATATACACTTATTGATGCTTCTTTATTAAAGGTCCCACTTTCAAAGGATCTTTGATAATTAATTGTGTTGTGCTTTGAAACACTAATTGAGAGAACATTAGATTCATAAAATATATTGGAAAACCTTTTTATAAATGCATCTATTTTTTAGAAGAGGCACAAGCAGTTTTCTTTTGTGGAATTGCAAGTTTCAAATATTGAAGAAATTGAAGATGTTATCCTTAATTCCTTAACATCATTGCACAAACAATGGTAACGATTCCATGGACATATTTAAAGAGATTTTGTCTCTTTCATCTTTACTTGTTGACCGTGGATTGGATTCAAACCCACAAGATGAATTAGAAAATTGTTTGTGTGATGGTCTAGTGACTGATGCACTGCATCAATTTTTAGAAAATTATCTTAGTGGAGGAGGATAAAAATCATTGGTAAAGAACATCAATTCTATTAGAGGAAAAACAGGCTCTGGTTCGGCTTATCAGTGTGCTCAGTATGGTTACCATATCCACCCCAAGTGAACACCAGAAGTAAATCAAATGGTTAATATTGACTTGTGATGTTTCAAAAAAATAATTATCTCTTTCATCTTTACTTGTTGACCGCATATTGGATTCAAACCCACAAGATGAATTAGCAAACCTTTTGTGTGATGTTCTAGTGAGTGATGCACTGCAAAAAAATTTAGAAAATTCTCTTAGTGAAGGGGGATAAAAATCATTGGAAAAGAACATCAATTCTACTAGAGGAAAAAAAAGGCTATGGTTGGGATTATCAGTGTGCTTGGTGTGGTTACCATCTATTATTGGATAAATCGGTGAATGGGGACATAAACTGATCTCCCTAGATCCACCTGGATCTAGAAAAAAACAAGACAGGACATGATGCTTTCCCTAATATTTAATCATTGAGTTTACTATCAAACAAGAGATGAATGACATACCTTTGAATATCACTTCTTTATATCTTTGTTGTCCCTGCTCCGCTTCGATGATCTTGTGATATTCGATCTGTAATGAAACACAAACCAACCAAAGTGAAAGCAACAATAGTATATTCAATGAAAATTTACACATGTGATCAAGGAGTCATGTAATAAAATGAGAATGATTTTATGGGAAAGAAACATGTCATTGTATTATATTAAGTAAAAGTGGAAGATACAACCAAACAACCTTGTTGTTGCAAGGTTCCCTTTCGGTGGCCCTTTTCTCCAACACACACACTTGCTCCAAACTTGCATGAAGAGGATCCGCAATAACTTGATGGACCAATGAAGACCTCAAGCATCAATCGAAATAGAATCCTTCACATAATTCTCAACCTATTCTTTCATTAATTCCTTGCTTGCTCTTGTTTTCTTAATCTTGATTAACCTTTTCCATGAGAAATCCATCATTATATAGGAGAAAGAGAGATGGTTAAATAGATTAGGATGATCCCACCAAATCATAGAAGTGAGTAGGATCCCAACCATACGAATGCCACCTCATATTCTAGAAGATCCCTTCTAGAACTTTCGTGAACTTCGACCTTTTCTCAGTCTTCCAACGTCGTCGCACCCTAGCTATAGTGAATACTGCGGAAACATTGCAATCAGTTTCATGACAGCCTGTGGAAATCAGGCATTTCCACACTGTACTTTATGGCTGGCCTATGACGGCCTTCTAAAAACAAGTTTTGTAGAAGAGGGAGCTAGTCACTTTTATCATGAAGAAAGGTTCTTTTGGAAGCCTGAACACATGTTGTTGAAACATCACCAGGGTGACTAAAATAATTTGTAACACCATCTCCACCTCAAGTGAGCACCAGAAGTAAATCAAATGGCTAATATCGACCTGTGATGTTTCAACAAACTAACTAGTTGTTAGGGTTCCATTAGAAACAAGTCCCTATTGAGAAAAAGTTACAAACTAAATAATGTTTTCATGATACTAAAATTGAAGGTCTATCTGTTGTTATTTTACTTATGTAGCTAGTAGTTACGGTTCTTATTTATTATTACAATCATCTATCACAATAGCTACATATATATAAGATCACTAAAATATATACAATCACATAAAAAAGAGAGACACGAAGATTATCCTAGGAAAACCTCTAGGGAGAGAAAACCCAAAAAAAATCCTCAATATAGAATAACCAACCAAGAACATTCTTCTCTCTCAAGAGAGAAATAACAAAGCAAAAGATCATCCTCTACTCCTTCACTAGTAATATTATCGCACCACATAACCAAGATATACCAAAAGATAGACCAGAAAACCCTCTATGACATCACCCCCAGTTGTAGCAGCTACTCTCCAAGACTTTCACACTTATCCTTCTTGTTGCAGAGCTCATTGAGTGAGGCATTATCCCTCTTATAAATATTAGTTTGGCCTCCCTAAATTAGGGTCTTGGTCGACCTATAAATTTACCCAATTAAATTACATTTAATTCTCAAGGCACAATAGGGCCGAAATTTGCAAAGGCACAATAGGGCCATATTAATAAATATAATATGATAACGTTCTTTAGGGTTTTTCTTGGTCAAATACAATAAGGATATCTTCTGAAGCTACTCAATCTTCAACACTCCCTCTTAGAAAGGAAGTTATTCTTCTTGTCACGGTCAAAATCATTGCTTTTGTGTTTCTGCATACTTGGTCATTGTCTTGTTGTCATTCACAAATCTATATAGCATAGGAGGTTTCTACACTTTCACTAAATAACGTACCAACCTGCGTTGGGCTTACCAACTATTGGTTATTATTTTATCTGAGTTTATATCTTTAACTTGATTGACCCAGGGTTCATGTCTAATGGGTTTCCAACAAATCCTTTAAAACTATCGGCCCTCCTAGTAAAGCAGAAGGCAACGCAGTGCATAGAGTGCACTGCGTAGTCTCACCAGAGATATTATTAATGGGTGACTGCAATACTCAAGTGTTTGCAGTCAGGATTGAGTGGATATCTGAGAAATCCACATTGAGATCTTTATTTAACTTATTACAGGAATAAACCATCATTCACGAGTATGCATGGAATATAATCAACCCATACATTCAGCTTACTAAAATCTACTTAAAGACAGTAAGAAAACACATGCACTCAATGACATAACACAATTTTTATCGTGGTTTGCCCCCCCCATAGGATATATCCTCAAAGATATGGCTCTTAAGCTCTTCTATTATAACAGTTCCAAAACTACAGCACCAAGAGCTTTACAACTCTTTTCAGTTGGATCGAGATCTATTACGAGGCGGACTATATCGCACTAGGCTCCCCATCCTGCGATCTAACCCTTGAGATCTACCCTCTTTCTTCTTCCCCATCTCAACAGCTTACAAAATTAGGTCATATATCAAAATATTACAACTCGATACACTATATCCGTTTCTATATTTCTCTCTTAACTATCTGCTCTTTTTTATATGAAACCTGGGTATCTATATTTATACATTTATGGCTCATCAGCGATTACAGTGTATTAAAAAAAGCCTAACCCTAGTGTCGTTAGGTCTTCTGTGCATGCACGCGTGTTGTTCTCCCTTCCAGTTGTCTCTCTCCTCATGCATGCCTTCCTTCCCAAAATTATCCTTTCTTTCTACTTTGTCTTGCTTCCAATAGACCCCCAACATTGACATGTGGTTCTTCCTAAACCACCTAACCTTTGTGCACGTCATCGATGTCTCTGGAGATCGCTTGGAACTTTTCCATAAGCTTTGTTGCTTGTGTTTGAGCCTGTGCAGTCTTCTCCTTGAGTGTGTCCAATGCTTGTACTGTAATCTCATCGATGATCAACCTTCCACATTATGCCTGGGTCCATGCTATATATGTCTTGGCTTCCTCTCCCTGTGCGATGACTTTCATTGTCCTCTCCTAGAGTGGTTCCATTTGAGCCTAGCACTCATTTTTTTACATCTGCGCAGTGGTGAGTTCTGCCTGCAGTGGTGATTTGACATTATCCTCTGCTTCTGCTTTAGGTCTTGGATAGTTGTGCTTATCCTTTATTCCTCCTGGCCCCACGTATAGACTGAATGACCATCTTCCAGCTTCGTCCAAAGTTGTGTTTCTTTGTCGAACAAGTCCCCCACTGCGTGGACCTATCGTTTTATTTCCTATAGATGTTATGTTTCGTTCTGCTTCCTTTGCCTCCTTACCTCCGGTGGAGTGGTAGGTGTGAGATGGTCATGGAGATTCTCGATCTCATGTTGGTATTGATCAATTGTCTGCACAATATGATCAATATTTTATGTCGCTATGAGTTCGGCCATCTGCGCTGTCTTTGGGATATTTTCGAAGGCTACTACGACTTTCTACTCCAATCCTTGCACGTGTTCCCTCTCCTCTTTGGTCTCGAGCTTGGCCTACTTAACTATCAATTCCAGCTCATCCCGTTTATCTTTTTCCTGCTACAGTTCAGTTTTTTCCATGTGTGCATGAGACTGCACCTCTTGTGTAACAATGACTTGCAATTTATATAGAGCCTTGGTTGGTATCTACGGCAATACCATCTACAATTGTGCCAAATCATTTAGGATTGTCTACCCCATGATCCCATCCATGCACAGCATGTTGGGTGTGACGTGAAATGTTGCACTCGGTTGTGGTATTGTCTGAATTGTATCCCTCTCACTTGCTCCATATTCTTCTCATGTTTGTGATGTTGATGGTCTCATTTCTATGTTGTTGTCGGTTGCCTACGCTTCCCCTATCTTCCTAAGGAGTTGTCATATGTCTGCCAGTTCTTCTTCAATTCTGTCCCTTTGGGGACAAAATTCTCAAAATCCTTGGATGTGAGACCCTGGACCAATTGGGTTATCATTTCTGCATCATCCTATGTGATTGTGTATTCTGGAGGTGTTCTATGCGCCTTCGTATTCTTGCGCACACCCCCTGTCTGAGTAGTTGATCGCTTAGTAAGTCATGGTTCTTGTAGAGTAGGACTTGGTATAGTCCCTTGCACTGCCTTAGTCTGATTTTGTTGTACTTGGGCCACCTGAGTGGTGTTCTTCTCCCCCGTCTAGACTCCTATCTTTGATGTCCCCCCCTTCTTCTTTTTTGGTTTTGTCTAGTTGGTTGGTTTCTTGGGCACTGTGACTTCTTGGGGTTGTGCCTGTTCTTTCCCTAACTCCTCAGCCTGTGTAGATTCCTTCCTTGCCTCCTCTTCTACCCCTGCAGGTATGTCTCGATTGAGGAGTGGACTCCTCCATTCGTCCTCCCAATCCTTGATGACCATTTCGATGTCTCCCTCCATGATGTGATAGCGCATTTGTAGCCATTGTTTGTTGGTGTCCTTCCACGCCTGGATCCACATTGCATGTCGTGTGGCCTTGAAGTTAGCTATGCCCTGATAGTATGCAACAACCTACGGTTTTATCCTCCACATGTTGGTGATGGTCTCATGTAGATCACGAAGATATCCCTCGAATATTGTTGCATTCATATTTTTGTTTCTGGGTTCTGAAGCGGCGCCAAGCAATAACTATCTTGCTCCATGATCGGGTTTGGGTCTGGTGGAGAAAAATACATAGTTCGGTTCCTTCCATCCCATAATGGCTATCAGCAATATCAACCATGAATAATGAAATTATGTCCCCAGATCCTGCGCATCCTTGCAATCATCTAGAAACAGATTCAAAAGGTAAGGGGCCCAGTTGATCATGGTGCCCTCGGCACATTGTGCGGCAGTTGCGACTACCCCGGTCGGGACTTCCTCGTTGTGGAATTTTTTGAGTATCTTGCAGGCCATGATTTTGGTGGGTATTCTTGTCGTGTTGTCATTGATCTGTTTAATAATAATTCCACGCGTCCCCCTGTTAGTGTCGTATTTCTTCTTCATCTCTTCAGCAAGTGCTTTCTCCTTTGTTTTATCATCTAGGAAGTGTGCGGGGTCCATGCCCCTTGATGGCAGTCATGTGATGTGCGTAATAAGCTCTATGTCTATTGAGACGATCTTATCCACCCACAAATTTTCTCCATGTGTGACCTCCATCATTTTCTTGACGCAATTGCTTGCATATTGTCCTCTACCAAAGTGTGGTAGTTCCAATAAGCCTAAAATTATAGTTTTTTCCAGTCCTGTTGCCCACTGGAGTGGTTGATGAATTGGTTCCCCGAATGGGTCTACACCCACTATCTGTAGGTAGGCGTGCTTCACGAACTCTGTGAACTTGTATATGTTTGTTACATCATGGTCTGATTATTTTAACTTCTCGACATAACCTAGTAAATATGATTTCACCTGTACCCCTTCTGGTATACGCCGAAAAAAATTGTTGCAACGGGTTTTCTGTGCGGTGATCTAGGTACATGTTGCTTGTCCTTTCATTGTGGTGGATGGCTCGAGGTTCCAACCTCTAATGCTCTTTCTTCAGCATATTGTTCTATTCGGTTCATGACATATTCCATTGCTCCCTCCTGTGGGTGTTCTGACATGGTCGTTTGTGATTCCTCCGACTCAGTCACTTCTTCCTAATTTGGATTCATCCCATTGACTCTTGGAGCTTCCTCGGGGTTTTCTGGTTGTGTTGGACTGCTTGCATGCTCATTCTATCGGCCTTGCCCCTCTTTTGGCCTATCGATGTCCATGCCCATAGGTCTTGTCTTTTGGGTTTCTTCCATCACAAGTGTTGGACTTCCTGGTGTAGTATCTGGTGATGGGATTTCTTCCAAATTGACAACTTCAAGTGGATATTGTTCACTTCCTTGTGATTGTGTTTGTGCTTTGGTTCTAAATCCGAGTTGTCTAACAGTATGGCTTGATTCTGCTTGTTTTGGCGATGCCATGGTGGTAAAGGTCTATCATCCACCAAGCTCAGTGGCCTCTGCAACCTCTGTAAACTTTTCTCTGTGCTTTGTATGCTCTATCGCTCTCTATCTCTTCTAGTTTCACAATAATATTTGTGGTTTTGCGTCCTTTCTTTGTATGGGTGTCGTGTGAAGCTTTTCGAAGACATTATAATTATTATGGATTCAATGAACCTTTGGTTCCTTTTTACTTTCATTTTTTCTTCCTCGTCATCTCCAGTTGGCGCGATTAATGCGGCATTCCGCCAGTCATTTTCGACATTTAATTCTGCTAACCTTCATCACTTACCATGTCTTTCGTTGTCTTCGCATTTCTCGTTTATTTTCATGTTGAACTGACCATTGGCCCTGTCTTCATGGGGCTCATATTCCAAGTGTGTGTGCTACTTCTCCTTTTTTTGCATTGTACCTCTGTTGTCATTTTTTGATACCATTTGATCCTTTGTTTTTGTTTTTTGGTTTTTTTTTTTTTATTGCGCGGTGGATTTCAAGTTTTGGGTGGTCGAATGTCCTTATACAGCTTCAGTCGACTCCCATTGATTATCCCTCTGATTTATGTTCCTTCTAAGTCTTTCAACTATACATCTCCCCCATCTGTAATAGTTTTCACTTCATATGGTCCTAACCAGTGCATTTTGAGTTTTCCTGGACGTTGCATGGCATGGCTTTGTTGTCATACATCAACACTAAGTCTCCTTCCTTGAAAGTTTTCTTCTTGATGTGTCTGTCATGCCACACTTTGTCCCTAGACTTATGAATTTGTTGGTGGAACCCTTCTAGGATTATGTCTTCCTCCATGGTCATTAGTTGATTTAGCCTATCCTGTATTGTGCCTTGTTCTGTCATGTGTGTAATCGTTTCTACGCGCAAACTGGGTACCAAAAATTCTAATGGAACCATTGCTTCTTGTCCATATACCAATCTGAATGGTGTGTGTCCTATTATATTCTTGCATGTGATCCTTTATGCCCATAATATTGTCGGTATTTTTAGGTCCCAATCATCCATGTTGACATTACAAATTTTTGTTAGTGTGTTTTCCAGGATTTTGTTGAATGCTTCTATTGTTTCGTTTGCTTGTGAATGGTATGGTGTGCTCTTTTTATGGTGGAATTCAAACTCTTTAGTCATAGCCTTAATAGTTTTGTTAATGAAGTGTGTGCCTTGGTCACTCATCAACATTCTTGGGCAACCAAATCTAAAGATTACTTGTTCAAATAGAAAGTGTGTTGTTGTTTCTACGCTGCAATCTTTGACTAGTGCTCATTCTTCCCATCTTGTTAAGTATTATGTCATTGTGATAATGTATCTTGATCATGTCCTCTTTGTTGGTGGGTTAATTAGTCCCACAAAATCTATTTCCTATTTGTCAAATACTTGAAATGTTATTTGTGGTCACAGTGGCATATTGTCCCTTCTATTGGGTTTACCAACCCTCTGATAGACGTCACATCTCTAGAAATACTCTTTCGAATCTCTGTGAATGGTCGGACACCAAATTCTTGCGCACAATACCTTCTGCATGATAGCTATTCCTGTGTAGTGTCCCCTTGATATTCCCTCATGGGATTCCACTAAAACCCTTGGTATTTCATATTCTAGCACATATCTTCGTAGGATACTATCTGCACCCATTTTGTATAAGTGTACTGCGATCAACTAATAGTCTGCAGCTCAGACTACCAGCTTTTTCTTCTACGCAGTGTTGTATTCTTGTGGTACAGTACCTGTACTCAAGTACTGGATGATATCTGCAAAGTATTTGTCGACGATCTTGACTGAAAATAATTTTGCGTTTGGAAAGTTGTCCTCTAAACTTGTAGGCTCCTCTCCGTTTGTGACCCTTGATTGTTGAATTACTAAGAGGGGAGGCGAAACAATAATAGAGCAATTTAATCCCTTTTAACCATATAATCCAAGTGTTATATCAATGAAGCAATATCATCCAATAACTGCAGAGTAAATAAGCAATGAACAATTGAACAATCATACACATACAGAGTACACCAGTGTTTTATGTGGAAACCCAAATCGAGAGAAAACCACGGAATGTTTTTTCTTATATGTCTTGAAGAATTACATTCATTGGAAGCACCAAATTCCTTTGTTTTCCAGATGTATCTGGAAGGAGGCTCCAACCCCCTAGTTTCTCAGGCTACAACCTGAAGGAAGATCCAACTCCCCAATTCTTTGGCTACAACCAGAAGGAGGCTACAACCACCTATGTTCTCCGGCTACAATTGGAAGGTGGATGCAACCACATGTCCTTACCTCATCCTGCTACCCTGAAGTAGAACTATCACTGTGATATTTACCACTGTAAATCTGTACCAATAAATCCGAACCATGCATCAACCTGTAATGACCCTGTACCATAAACAAGTGCATCAGCCATGCACCAACCTGTACCATAAACAAGTGCATCCAAAAATGTACCAAGTATGTACCAATCATGTGTCAACTACTCATCAATATGTACCAACATCATCAACTATACACCTCATGTATGTGTCAACTCATCAACTACTTGTCTTAACCATGTACTCAACATGTACCTCAACCAAAATACCTCATCAATTTCATCATCCA
>ML781585.1:146545-158453 GCA_009831015.1 Picea engelmannii | reverse complement strand
TTCTTGACTAAGTATTTAAGAGTTGAGTGATCTATGAACATCTTAAAATGGTTTCCCAGTAAGTAGTGTCTGGTCTTCTGCAGTGCGTAAACTATAGTTAGGCCTTCTCTCTATGTAGTATTATAGTTTTGCAATGATTTTGATAGTTTTCTAGTCACGAATGCTATAGGATGATCCAAATATCCTGCTCCTGGTTGTGCCAAAATAGCTCCAAGTGTTATGGTTGATGCATTTACATGTACATGGAATGTCTTCTCCCAGTTTGGAAATACTAGTATTGGTGCGGTGACCATATTTTCTTTCTGTGTATCTAGACCGTGTTGACAATCTTCGCTCCACTGAAACTTTGTATCTTTCCTTAAATTTTTCTCCATCGGCGTGGTGATCTGCACATACGCTTTAAATTTTTTGTAGTGTCTTGTGTGTCTCAATGTCGCTCTTAGTTTTCGGACTGTCTTTGGTGGTGGTAAGTTAAAAATTATTGCAATCTTTGCAGGATCTACTATTAAACCTTGTTTTCATACTATATGGCCCAATAGTATCCTAAGTGGTGTTATGAAGATACATTTATTGATGTTTAATGATATATGGCACTGCCTGCACCTTTCTAACATCAATCGTAATACCTCTACATGATCTTTCAATAGACTATAGACTGTCCAATCGTTCAAGTATACTTCTAGAAACTGATGGATGAATTCCTTAAATACAACTATGACTACTTTGGAAAATATTGTTGGTGCATTCTTCAATCCAAACGGCATGACTGTGTACTGATATGATCCCCATTCTATAGAAAATGTGGTCTTGTGTATGTCTTCTTGTGCTATCTTGATCTGGTGGTATCCTGAGAATCCATCGGTGAATGAGTAAACTTCATGTCCTTCTACATTTTCCAACACTTCATCCGTAAAAGGTGTAGGGAATAGGTTGTGTAGGCATGCATCGTTCAATTTCCTCAAGTCGACGCATATTCTTATCCTGCCTTGATTTTTTTCCTAAACTACCATCAGGCCTATCCATTCTAATTCTTCCATGGGTTCTATGATTTCGGCTTCAAGCATTCTATCGATCTCGGATTTAACTTTCTGCTTATATCGGGTTTAGTCTGTATGGTCATTTTTTGATCAGTCTTTCTTCATCTCTCAGTGGTATCTTCATTTCTCCTATCTCTCCTACTGTGCCCTTCATTTCTGTAAATTTTGTGGGGAACATATCATTGTACTCGCGCAGTAATTTTGTAATGCTTTCTGTTGTTTGCTCATCCTAGTAGTCTCTAATGTTGGCCATTTTGGGATTCTCCACTGTCCCAATGTTGACTTTCTTCACCTTGATCGGCGCAGTAATTACTTATGATTCTAAAAGTGGACCTTCCACTTCTCTTTCACCTTCCACTTCCTCCATCTGAATATCACGTAGATCGTCTTCATCTAGTGCTTCTTCCTGCACATGGTAGTATGACAATAGTTCTTTCACTATCTGTATGTCTCGTTGTTGTTCCTCTGTCATGTGTTCGACTTTTGATTCCTTAATGAATATGACCCCTCTTATATTCTTAAGTGTTGCATCTATGTTGGGGTTCTCATGCTCGAATGAGAAAGTGACTGTAAAATTTTGTTGCAATACTATCCAGCTCACAGTTCCTTTGCGAAGTTCCTAGTCTGTATACTAGTTTGATGGTATTCCTTCTAAGGTATGTACAAAATGATGAGTCCATTCCTCTGGAGGTGTCATTTTCCACAACGCTCTGCATTTATCCAAGTGTTCCACTACTGCCCCCTATCCATCGTACATCGGATGTTGGTTGCTCTTATTTTATGTGCCAAGCCTTATGCACAGTAATCACATACATTGGTACCAGTCCTTGATTGTTTCTTTATGTGTGCCCCACCATCTTCTAGGTGTGGCCTTGAGTGTTATATCGAGTGCTAAGAGTACCTGATGTTCTAGTAATTCATCCTCGTACTATGCCAAGAATACTTCTAGATCATTTATTCCATGGAAACTGGGTAGTTCTCTTATCTATGTACCTACCCATCTTACTATGTGGTCTATTCTTGCGCATCTTCTTGTGGAAATTTCATGTAGACTTTGTTTCCAGTTTTCTAGACCTGTGTTTGAATCTGTCGCACATGAAGTAATTCTTCGCCAAATTAGTATCCCATTTGCAATTGGGTTTACATAATCCTCATCGCGTGCAATTGTTTTGTACAACTGATTGATTTCTTCTAATTCTAAGAAAGTAGGTTCTACAAACCTTTCCCCTTCTGATGTTTCTAATAGCATGATGACCCTATATTCTCCTGAATCGAATGTCACTTTTCGTGTCTTTAAGTCGATTATGGCATGGTTATCAAACGCCCAATCCAAGACAAGCAATGCTAGATATGGTGTTGTTCCGTCCACTATTTCAATCACTTCGAAATCTGCTTTAGTGCGCACTCCATCCAAATCTATTGTCACTCCTTTCAATCTACCAATTGACAGAATCCTATGTTGGTTTGCTAGTTTCAGCTAAACAGGTGAATATCCTAATGTGGGCTCTCCCATACATTGCCATGTTTTCTTAGGTATTACATTAACTTCAGATCCTAGATCTAGTATGATATCTCCCATGTTGAAATCTTCGATGTTGACATTCAGCTTGAACTCCTTATTTTTTCTTCTCCTTGTATGTAGGTGATTGATTGTTTTTTGTTCCAGTTTTCCTTTTGTCTCTATGTTACATATTTCTAATATATTTTTCAATATTTTAACAGAGGATGGGTCATTCAATGGCTTTACGCATGATTGAAAAAAGTCTTTGATTGTACTTACTTATCCCAAGAGTTGCATTTCTTTGGTATGATCCAACAATGGAGGCATCTCGTACTCTATTACTTCCTTTATTTGTTGCGCAGTTGAAGTCGAAACGGAATCTTGCTTCAAGAATTATTGTATGGCTTGCTGAAATATTTCCTTTTCGTTCTACGTGTCGAAGTGTCTCCTTGGTTTTCAGCATTCTTCTTCACCCACCGATGTTGTTTTGGCTCTTGTCGGGCTGTGTAGTTTCCCGCTTTAGCTCCTTCGCGCATAACTATGTTGATTTTTCATCCTTCATCCCTTGCTTCCATTGAAATCCACTGAACATTCTGGTTGTTCTGATTCCTGTTTTCCTGGATCTTCCTTAGTAACATAGGACACCCTTCCATGTCATGATCTAATGCGTGACAATACATACAATTCGTTGGTGGAAGTGGACATTCTCTTGCATAATGTTCCAGTTGTTGGAAGTTGTGACATACCATTGGTCCTATACCTCTTCCAAAACCTCCTCTTGCTCATTCTCCACCTCTATAGCCAACTCGATCTCCTCTTGACATGTTATATGGAGGCTCCTGATTATACTGTGTGGTATTATACTGAGGTTGTGTTGTGTTATACTATGGTTGTGCAGTATTATATGGTTGATGTGCAGTATTATATTGTTGTTGTGCAGTGTTATATGGGGTTGGAAATTGGTTAAACTGTGGTGTGGCTTGTCCAATCATCATTTATGCATGCATCATGTATGCATCTGATGTCCTCTCTCGCATCAAATCCATAATTCTACAATCTTTGTCATCATGTCCCAATGACTTGTAGAAGTTGCAGTATGAACTCTTTGGGACTGTCTGGAATTTCTGCATCATTGGGCAGTGATATGGATTGTGGCTTGATTTTTTACATATTTTTCACCATAGTCCTCCTATTGGCAACAGATTTGGCATCCCAGTTGCCATGTACTGCATGAATGTTGGACATTTGTTCTTGTGGTGTCCTTTCGTCCTGCATGTAGTACACCAAACAACTTCTCATTTATCCTTACTTTTGTTCTGGTTTAGATGGAACGTTAAGTTCTTCAAATATTCCTTCAGCTCCTCGATGACTGGATTCGTTTGCTGATATTGATTTTCTTCCAGTTGTAGGGTTGCATGCAAATCTTATGCCTGTGTCTAAATTTTTTGTTGTCACAATGGCTATTTTAAATGTGGTAGTAGTGAATTGATGAACAAGTGCCTATGTTGCATATCAGTCATGAGATATTTCAACTTTCCTTTCAGTCGCTTAAATCTCTGGTCAATCTCCCATACAGATTCTCCTAGTTTTTGTCTGATTTCTATCATTTCGTTCATGTACTGATCCTCTGAACTTGAATTTTGAAACTCATTTATCAGCAATTTCTTGATGTACGCAATCGTTTTGGTTGTTCCTGGTGGGTTATTTGTAGCCAAACTCATACACCAATCCAGTGCACGATCCTTTAGTGTAATATCTAGATGTGCAAGTTTGGTATCTTCGTCTGTGAGTTGTTTTGCTTCTCAATCTTTTCACAGATAACAAATTTTTTTTTGGGTCCTCCGACGCTTCTCCTTTGAATACTGGTAACCTGATGGTGGGATCGTGTCCCGCCATCCTAAATGTTGGACTACTACCTCTACGCGGTGTAGATACTTGACTAGTGCTTCCTGAACTAGCTCCTCCAGTTCTTGTACCTTGTGTGGATGTACTTCAGGTTGTCCTTCTTCTCCCAAAACTCGGTTGTCTAAATGGTGGTGTTATTTTTGGTGTATGGGTCGCATATGGGTTTATGGGTTCCACACTGAAATTAACATGGATAGGATTGTTGTCTTCTATCCCTGCTCTTGGACCTCTCGTCTTCCTCTCGTATGTTATGCGCAGGATTTCCTCAATCTGCTCCATATCCCGGACATCCTCTACCTCTTCTTCATCACTTGTCAAGCCTTCCCTCACGGCTACGGATCTCTTCTTGGTGTTCACCTTGTATTGGTAGGGTACTCCACTGTGGGTCCTTCCAGTTATTTCCATGATCCACTTGATCTGGTCATCATCCATCATGATTGGGTCCAAGGGTTCCTCCTTCTTTCCTTTATCCATTCCTCCTTCCTGTCAGTGATTCCCCCCTTCCCCCATGCACGCAGGGATGTTTTAGCTATCAGACTCCATTGTCATTACACCTTTGTTATACAGCAATATATTAATATAAGTATACAGCGATCAAATATACCTTCCTCTAGGCCCTCATAGAAACTCTTGCTCTGATCCACTGTACGATTTTGTTGTATCTACTACAAATTTTGTTATAAATCCTGCTACAATACTGTCGAGCCAAAAATCTACTATGCTAGTGAATTTTTTGTTCACTTGTTGTAACTACTCAATCTGAACTAGGGTCCACTCTAACTGTTAGATATGTTTTGTTGTGTAGTTATCCTTCAACCTCAATATCCACTCCTGTAATAAATTTGAAAAATCACAGAAAAATACTTCATGCATATTAGTAAACATGTATTTCTCAATATATTTGTGCGATGATACTCTAGGGTTTCTATTATCTTTCTATGCAAATTCCATCTCTTTTGTCTTTAACCAGCTTTCAATCTCTAATTTTTTGGCATTCCACGGTCTCAACATCCCCTTTTAGCGACACATTCTTCTCATCATATGATTTTGTATTCTCTTGACCTTCCTTCCGCAGATCCCATTTACTCAATACTATGTTGTTCCAACCAATGGTAAAGGAACCATTTCTTGGTTATTATTTTATCTAATTTTATATCTTTAACTTGATTGACCAAAGTTTCATGTCTAATGGGTTTCCAACAAAGCCTTTAAAACTATCGGCCCTCTTGGTAAACCAGAAGGAAACGCAACATATAGAATGCACTGCGCAGTCTCAACCGAGATAGTATTAATGGGTGATTGTAATACTCAAGTGTTTGCAGTCAGGATTGAGTGGAGATCTGAGAAGTCTGCATTGAGAGATTTATTTAACTTATTATAACAATAAACCATCATTCACGAGTATGCATGGAATATAATCAACCCATACATTCATCTTACTAACATATACTTAAATACAGTAAGAAAACACATGCATTCAATCACATAACACAAGTTTTACCATGTTTCACCCCCCCCTGGGCTATGTCCACAAAGATCTGGCTCTTAATATATTCTATTATAGAAGTTCAAAAACTACAATGCCTGCGCTTTACAACTCTTTTCAGTTGGGTCGAGATCTATTACGAGGCAGACTAGATCACACTAGGCTCCCTAGCCTGTGATATAACCCTCAATATCTACCCTCTTTCTTCTTCCCCAGCTCAAAAGATTACAAAATTAGGTCATATATCAAAATATTAAAACTCGATACACTATATCCGTCTCTAGCTTTCTCTCTTAACTCTCTACTCCTTTTTCTATGAAACCTAGGTATCTATATTTATACATTTCTGGCTCAACATCCATTACAGTGTATTAGAAAAACCCTAACCCTAGTGTCGTTAGGTATTCCATGCATGCACGCGTGTTGTTCTCCCTTCCAGTTGTCTCTTTCCTCGTGCATGCCTTCCTTCCAAAAGTTATCCTTTCTTTCCGCTTTGGCCTACTTCCAACACCAACCAACCTGTGTTGTGGTTACCAACCTTCACTAGGGTAGCATACCAACCTACGTTGGGGTTACCAACCTGCGTTGGGGTAGTGTACCAACCTACGTTAGAGTTACCAACCTGCATTGGGGTAGCGTACCAGCCTCTGTTGGGGTTACCAACCTGCGTTGGGGTAGCGTACCAGCCTGCGTTGGGGTTACCAACTTGCAGTGGGATATCATACCAGCCTGCGCTAGGGCAGCATACCATATTGTGTTGGGGTTACCAACCTATGCTTGTGTAGCATGCCAGCCTGTGTTGGGGTTACCAACCTGTGTTGGGGTAGCATACTAGCCTGCATTGGAGTTACAACCCGCGTTGGGGTAGCGTACCATCCTGCATTGGGGTTACCAACCTATGCTAGGGTATCTCATCACTTCCCTCTACTGGCGATCACATCACCTCCATTGACCGAGGATTGCATCACTTCCCGCTACTGGGGAACACATCACTTTCTGCTATTGGGGAACGTATCTCTTCCCACTACTGGGAAATTCTTTATGAATCACTCCAAGCTTGTCTATGAAATTATTGAACTTAAATCTAGACAAGGGCTTGGTCAACACATTTGTTGCATGCTCATCGGTAGGAACATAATGGAGATTTATTGCTTCATTCTATATCATTTCTCATATATAGTTGTACTTTATCTCGATATGATTGAACTTGTCATGACAAACTAGGTTCACTGACAACTTTATGCAACTCTGGTTGTCATAAAAGATATAGGTTTCCTCCAACTCGAGATCAAACAATTATGTGATCAACTTCTAAAGCCACAATGCTTCGTCGTAAGTTGACCATACTACCACATACTATGTCTCTATGGAATTGAGTTCCATATAGGTCTTCTTCTCACCGAGTCATGAGATCATAGTTGATCCCATACTAAAGCAACATCTGGATGTACTTTTTCGGTCTGTGACACTTCCTTCCTAATTTGAATCTCTGTATCCCTACAAATATTATCTCATAATATGAGATATATCTGGGTCCATAATCAATTTTACCCCTTAGGTACCCCATCACATGTTTTTCCATAATCAGTTGAACATGTATTTCACCACAAAACATATACATGTCTTCTTGTTCTCCAAATTTTCACATCACATTATACCAAAATGGTACACTTTCACATTTGTAACTCAATATTCACAATCATGTGTTGGATCTATGTGCTTTAGAAAAATCACTATCTCTCTCACTTCCTAAGAGTATCTCCTCTACTCTCTCTGCAATTGTTCCTTCTGGAACTGGAACTCTGCACCTGCATCTTCTTTTTCTAAAATTGAGAATAACTGCTCCAATATCACTATAGTTATTGAACTCTGAGAGTATCTCCTCTAATATTTCTTGATAATGGATTCATTTTCTCCCTCTGAATATCATACTGCGTCGGTTTCTTTTAATGGATCATGGTAGCTCTGATTATTGCAGCAAATGTATTTTCATAGTCTTCTCCCTCTTGCTAGCAGAATCTTCTAGACACAATCAGGAATGTACATCTTTATATTGTTATCTACAACATGCTTGATCTGCTTAGATAAATCTTGGAAGTCACCACTTCCCTTCTGGTCTCAAGGAAAAATCCATATCCCAATCCTTCTGACGGGCTTCCTCCTCTATTATTGAAACAAGGTAAACTTCCTAGGATATTTCTCATCTCTTAGAAGTCTTTGAAGCTATTATCTAGTCTTCTCAACTTATGGCATGTCCTGGAAGATATCTTCATCTGATATTCTCTGAGATCAATTTCACTTTGACTCTCCATGCTCCCTCTAGGGCTTGAATCCCGAGTCTATATAATCTTTGGATCCATCTACTCCCGTTGATATGGATCATAAATGTTATATGGCTTTTCATCCTACAAAGTGTCAGGGGACCATGCTAGTATATTCCTGGTTACTGCATTGATTTTGGGTAGGCCCTTCTAGCTCTACTAACTCTTCCTGATGATCTGAAGAGTGATAAATCTACACCATCTGGCACTGGGGGTAACTCAATCTCAAGTACTAGGATTTTCATGCCTACTCCTTATGAGCCTTGTCTTATTCTGAGTCTACAATAACCTCATAGTCTATGTAGGATATACTTGGTGTTGGATGCCAAGTCTTAATATGAAAAGTTGAGCTAGAATTCAAACGAAATCTGCTTCCTGTCAAGGTAGCTTCAATATCCATTGACCAGGTCTTCTCATCGAGAAAATGAAAAACATTGTGAGTTCTATTCTAATGTTCTTGTTTTACCATAGACAATGTCACATGATTGTCACCCAATATTAGGGATTTACATATGCCACCCCCAAGAACATAAACTATTTCTTAATTTTAGATGGGATCTTGTGGGATTCTCGTACCAAGGATAATGATCCAACAAGATAGGATAAGAAATGCATAAGATCTAATGTTAATAAAATTTAAAATTGAAATCAAATATGAGTGGTGCATCCCTAGAGTGTGTATTTTCTAGAATTCTTGTTTTGACCTGTATGATGTCTGGATGAATGATGATACTTCTTCACAACTTGTACTTGACCCTCTTGATACAACAATTCTCCAGTTCTTATACTTCCTAAAGTTTTAGTGTGAGATATAGCTATCAATATCACTTGATATGAATCAAGTGCTTCGGAATTGCTATGTCTTATATCACAGAAGATATAGTTCATCTGGATCATTTTATTTTGTTCTTTTCCGATCAGGTTCATCTTCTCCTGCGAAATGAGCATGATACCTTTTAAACTTCTTGTTTTTATCTTTTTCTTTTGGTTGGGGAAAATTTCTTGCAATATGTCCCATATTCTAGCAAATGAAGCATCTGAAGCTTGAGAGGTATTTATGAGAATCTTGTCTTTTGTGAGGCTTATGAAATCTTTTGTGAGAGTGAACTTCTTTCTTTTTCTTTCCTTTTCTTGCATGAAATGTTAGTGCTTGGTATTAATTGTTCTCTATCATTTCCTTTCTTGCCTTTAATATGGCTTCTTCTTGAGTACAGTCTTCCCATAACCTGTTGAACTTAGTTAACTTTCTTCTAGAGCAGATTCCTTCGATGAAGGATTCCCAAGAATTTGGTAGACCATTTAAAGTGGTCATCATTATCTCAGATTGTTCGATTGAGTCTCCAATAGCTTCCAGTTGTTATTTAATCTCAGACACCCTTGTGAAGTAAGATTGAATGGTTTTTGAATTTTGCATCTTCACATTCTTTAGTTGTTTCCTCAAGGTCATTTTTTGATTGATGTTCTTGCCTTCAAATAGACGGGATAAGGCATCCATCATTTTATTTGGGGTTTTTAATTCTAAGACATGAGGAATCAAATGGTTTTTGATGGAATTGGCCATAATCCTCTTTTATTTGATTAGATCCTTCTTATATTTGGCTTTGGCCACATATTCCTCTAGTTCTTCAATATCTTGTTCAACAAAACTTACAATGTCATTCTCTTCTAGAATGAGCATCTTTGTACTTCCATGCTCAGAAGTCATCAGCTCCTTCAAGATTTTCGTCAAGCTTGGTATCGATAGTCATCCTGCCCGGAAAAAGTAAACAAATAACTTTTCAAGATGAGGGTTTTATACCTTACCAGAGAAATTTTTGATTCAAAGATAGAATTTGTCACAAAAATTTGTAGCAAGTGCAACCAGACTTGGGGTTTATGAGAAAACCCTAATTTTCAACTTTCAAATCTCGAAATTCTGATCTGGGGACTATATTCGCCCTCCTAGAGCGATCTCTTGGGTGTGGTTAATTTCTCGAACGTCCTCTTCAATCAGTGAAAATGTCACCTTTAGGGTTTCATAAACCCTAAATCTGCAGTAGTTGCAATACTAAAAACCGGATTCTGGAGAGGGTGTGTTGAGGCTTAGCCACTTCTTATAAACTCTGAGTTAGTATATTTCAGTCCCGCTCTGATACCATGTTGTTATTTTACTTATGAAACTACCAGTTACGGTTCTTCTTTATTATTACAATCATCTAGCACATTAGTTTCATATATATAAGATCATTGAAAGAGATATAATCACATACATAAGAGAGGCACAAATATTGTCTTGGGAAACCATCTAGGGGGAGAAAACCCAACAAACTTCCTCAATATAGATTATCCAACCAAGAACAATGCTTCTCTCTCAAGAGAGAACTAACAAAGTAGAAGATCATCCTCTACTCCTTCACTGGGAAGATTAGTGCACCACATAACCAAGAGATACCAAGAGATAGACTAGAAAACCCTCTATGACATCACCCCTAGTTGCAGCAGTTACTCCTCCAATACTTGCACACTTATCCTTCGTGTTGCAGAGCTCATTGTGTGATTGAGCAAGTGAAGCGCTAGACCTCCTTATAAATAGTATTTTGGCCTCCCTAAATTAGGGTTTGGATCGACCTGTCAATTTACCCAATTAAATTGCATTTAATTGTCAGGGAAAAATAGGGTCGACTTTTGCAAAGACACAATTGTGCCATATTAATAAATATAACATGATAACATTCTTTAGGGTTTGTCTTGGTCAAAATACAAAAAGGATATCTTCTGAAGCTACTCAATCTTCAACACTATCACTTGGTAATGTTTATATGGGTATTCACATTAGAATACGAGTTGGAATTATTTTTCCCAACTGAGCAGGAAGTCAACAAAGGTGATGGTAAAGGTTTCCAAATAGAACACATTATACTGGAGGTGTACCGCATTCTTCATCCACTAAATTTTTTATCATCCAAGCTGACTCAACCACGATCATAAAAATGGTATATATTGCACTCAATATTCTCTAGGATACAAAGGTGTTGGAAACCAAGGAGACTGTAATTGGTGCACAAACAAGTCAAGGACCACATATTATAACAAGCCATTCAAAATTGGAAATGGAAGGAATAACAACACTATAAAATTTATCACCAGTTGATTTTCCTGCTCTAAGTCTTGTTTTCATATTCAAAGAGTATTAATGATCTCTATAATCCATGACTTGATGAATTTAAATATTTTCTTTGGGAAAGAAATAAATTCAATCCTATGTCATCCATGGTCATCTTGATTGGAACTGCATATACACTTAGTGATGCTTCTTTATTCAAGGTCCCACTTTCAAAGGATATTTGATAAATTAATTGTGTTGTGCTACAAAACACTGATTGAGAGAACACTATATTCAAAACATAGATTGGACATCCTTCTTATAAATGCATCTGTGTTTTAGAAGAGGTGTAAATAGTTTTATTAGGTCACAAGCATAAAGAATACAATGTCACGAGCATAAATAGTTTTAGAACCTTCACTAAAGAACACAATGTCACAATCATAAATAGTTTTAGAACCTTGTTGTGTATGGAAAATAACAACTTAGATAAGATATGATTACAATTACATCCCACAATTGATACAAACCAAAATCTGATGCTTCAAACTTTCCCATGAATGGAAAAATAGAAAA
>ML781585.1:123528-134851 GCA_009831015.1 Picea engelmannii | reverse complement strand
TATATATATATATATATATATATATATATATATATATATATATATATATATATGAAACATATATATGTTTTATATATATATATATATGATTTATATACAAAACATATATTATGTTTTGTATATAAAACAAATATATGTTTTATACAAGCTGAGTGGGCCTAATGGTTAAGAACATGTGTTTCCTCCTAAGAGGTCACAAGTTCAAATCCAGAGGGGGTTAGGGTATGTATACCTTTGTATACTTTACCAGTCAAATCGTTGGACGAAGGGGGTCCCAAATATTTTTTTAAGGTTTTTTAATTTAGTTTCGTCTAATATGTTTTATTTTAATGTTTTTCTTAAAATATTTTATTGAATTTTGTTTTTTGTTTTAGTTTTTTTATGTTATTTTTTTCGTTTTTTTTTCTTTTTTTTTAAGTTTGAAGGCGTTTTTTGTTCCTTTTTTTAACAAAAAAAAAGTATTTTTGTTTTAAATTATTGTTTTCCCGTCAAATTTTAAATTTTTTTCATTTCTTTTTAGTTTTTCTTTGGTTTTCACCAATTTGTTAAGTTTTGTTGTTTTTCTTTTAAATTTTGATTTTGAATATATTTTTTTAAATGTGTTTTTGTCTTCATTAAAAAATATATATTTGTGAAGATTTTCTCTTTTCTCTTTATTTATTTTTTAATGTAAATTTAAGAAAGAAAAAAAAAAGTTAGTAAATAAATTTTCAAGTGACCATTTAGGATCTAATTTTGGGTTTTTTATTCGTGTAGGGATTTGTTGTCAAGGCCACAGTTTGAATTAGGTCGTAATTAGCTATAATTTTAGCGTTTAGAAAAAACATTTTTCTTTAGGTAGCGTCATGTGATTATTTAGGTGTTGATTTTAAGGTTTTTCTAAGCAACTATTTTATGTTTTAAGGCCATGCTTGAAAAAAGTTGTAATTTTGACCCGGTCATAAAAATTGGTGCTATCGATAGCACCACGTTTTGATTTGGGAGTTGATTTTAGAGTTTTTTTGAGAAACCATTTTATCCTTTAAGCCCATGCTCGAAAAAAGTTGTAATTTTAACCCAGTTACAAAAAATGGTGCTACCAGTAGCACCACTTTTTGATTTGGGGGTTGATTTTAAAGTTTGTTTGAGAATCCATTTGATCCTTTAAGCCCATGCTTGAAAAAAATTGTAATTTTGACCCGGTTACAAAAAATGGTGCTACCGGTAGCACCACTTTTTGATTTGGGGGTTGATTTTCATGTTTTTTATGCAAAAATATGGGTTTTAAGGGCTAGAGTTCTTGTTTTGAGGTCACGGCTCTCATTAAGTGGGTAACTATGTTCATAGTCTTGATGTAATCTCTTATGGGTCTCATATTAACCTTTTTTTTAACACTCAACAGTAATATTTCACTTTGTACTTCACTCAACTCTATACAATGATATTGAATTAATGAATCGATTCCAAAATCTTCATCAATAAGATCACCAAGCCATCTTCTTATTTGTTTTTCAGAAAAAACTTGTAAGTCCATCAAATTCCTTTGCCAATGAAGACTTGGTAGTAATCAATTTACACTTCTCATTAGTAAGGACTTTGTCTTCATGAACACTTGAGGATCCATCCAATTCCTTTATTGCATCAACAGGCTAGAAGAAAACCCTATTTTGTCTTTCTCCCAATATATTGTAGGTGGAAATCAATTTTTACAGGATGTCAATTCAAGCATCCCATCCAGCTCTTACCAGTTTGAACCTAGAATTCAAAGGCAGATTCTCCTTTCTTCAATTGTGTTCATTCATATCATCTAGAGACACAATGAAAATTCCAGCATAACTTTTATGAAAATCTTTGTCAACTTGGAGCCATTGATTTAAAGACTCAATTGAATAAATGATTTTGTGGCGAGGGTAGAAAATATGCTCCCTAGAGCCCATAGGTCCATTAATAAACTCATGTGTTCCTCAATATTAGTTTCCATTGTCTCCCTAACATATTTCAACAACCCTTGGGATTTCCTTACCTTAGCAGTCTTTCTCGAACTATCTTGTGAATATTATTTTGGTGCCTTGGTGGCCAGTGGTTGAGTAAACAATGGTTTAGGAGTCTGCATACTTTAATGCAAAATGATGGTGAAATTGGCAAAGTTGTGAATGGTGCAAAAGGTGGGAACCATAGTGGAAGGTTTATGCATTTTTCATGTGAAATTTGGGGCATGGGGGGATGCGTTTATATGATATACAATAAACTAGAATACAGAAACTCTACATCAAATGTTGAGATGTGGGAAAGGAAAACAAGACTCTCTGTACAACACATGAAAAATGTGGAAATGCAGAAAGGAAAATAAATAAATGAAGCTTAGAAACTAGACTTTGCATTCTACTTTGAATGTGGAATGTAGGGATGTGGGAAGAATGACAAGTAAAATTTTGAAGCGAAGATATGCATTATAAATATTTGGTAAAGAGGGGAAGCTGCAAATAAAAACAAAAACCAAAAATACCAATTGTATTTGGGTGATGGAGTTACCCCCAAACAACCAGCTCATCTCCAAGGCCCCAACTTTTATTTAGCTAAAAAAATTAAGGACTGTTTAAGTAAAACCAAAAATAGGAAATCCTGCATACCCTACTCTAATTTTATAGTGAAGGATCCATAGAAAAAATATACACTAAACGATACCTCAATTATAGGAAAATTTCCATTGGAACCATTCACACAACAGGCTCACAAGTACACTCATTTCCAAACTCATAAACATACCACAAATGATACCATGACATGAGGGACTAGATGAAAGAGTGGAACTACTAGAATAGTTTTTAGTGAAATGTGTCCAAGTCCCGAATTATGTTGAAAGATTATAAACAATGTCCTAAAACCATGACCCAGTCTAGCTAACCTTAATTAGAGATAAATTGCAATCCTTAGCTTCATGATCATTCTCGAACTTAAACACACCTTCTTCAATTTTCTACTTGCAAGTTGAGATTGGTAATTATAGTTCACTGACAATGATATGAAATTATTCCTCTATCATGAAATGAAAATCTTCCAGCGATGATGATACAAAAACACGACATTTTCGTTGAAATTCCTTTGAAATCTACAGGTCTACCACCTATTTTTCGTCAATAATATCATTTATTTCAAAACATAAATCTACAATCTGCCTCTTTTGTTGCAAACCCTCTTTTATGTCTAATGTTGGGAATATCTCTTCTTTCTTAGACTATACCTCAGGTGAAGGACATATAACTTGGGACTTCAGGGAGAGGTTGAAGTTGTGAACATCATCTTGCTTCATGTCATTCTAATCTTGTTCTTGTGGAAGTTGTGGCTGTTGAAAATCAATTGTAACATGTCCACCATTTTGAACAACATCTCCTTGTGCATTCAATAAAGGKTCCTCAATTTTGACATTTCCAATTTGTTTTTTACCAACAGGGTCACGTGCTTCTTCTAGTTCTRAAACACGGTATGAAAGTCTTTACATGAAGGTGTCATCAAGATCATCAAAGCACACTATGGACACAATATCTAGAGACCAAAACCAATCCACCACTTCTCTCTATAATGTTYGTGAGAAAAGAATAATTTTCTCCTCATCCTCTTGAATGAGGAAAATTTCACACTMGTTCAAAACTTTMTCCACATGAGGATTAGGGTCCTTTTTCATGTTACCATGAAATATTGGTGGTCTTTCTATTAGCCAATTTCGCTAATACTCCATGTTTCTATTATTCTCTTTTCAACATGAAAATAATATCATTGATGGATAGGGATTTGTTTGGTTACGATGGGTAACTACTAACTATAGTGAAGTCACCATGATATGTGAATGAGCAATGGACAATATTTCTTCTTTCTAAAACCTAACATCGGTCAGAGAAGTGGAGTCGCCATGCAAATTCTTCAAACCAATCTTTATTTATTTTAGTGGAGTTGTTAGTCAGAATGTATGTCTTTTCTTCTTATATCTAAGGATATTCTATCTATCCACAATGGAGTCGCCAAAAATTCTATTCACTTTTCTTTGTCAAAAGAAAAAGGATCAACAATGAAGGGATCATTGGAGAATCCTAGAATTCACTCGCTCATTTTTAGAGAGGTGGTACTCCTCTTCCAAGTTTCATATTTTATTTGTTAGCTCAAAAATGGGTGAATGCTAAACAACAACCCCAACATACTCTTCAACACTCAAAGATCCTCTTTTAAGAAAAACGTTACTTGAGAAGGACCATGCATCCTGAAACATTAAAATAAAGAAAGTAAATATTGTGAGATATTATGACTAATAGAGTTGACCACAACATAGATTTTCCTTTTCTTTGTATAATGTAAGCATAGAATCAACTATGACTTTGCAAGATAAAGGAAAAAGAAAACATAGATAGGTAACCAAATAAATTTAAAGGAATATTTCGTTAATGAACAAATGAGCTAAAAAAGAGTCATTTGCTCAATATTACATCTATTTGAAAGTGCACATAATTCATAAAAGTTAAATGGTTGCTTAAGTAGTAGCATAATTCATCATTGTTATGAGAACTGGCATAACAATGTTCATAAACTGAAAACAATTATTCAAGATGATTATAAAGTTCTTGTTGGTTACTACTCTCCTCTACCATCGGAGTTATTGACCCAGGGTTCATGTCTTTCGGGTTTCCAACAAAGCCTCTAAAACTATCGGCCCTCTTGGTAAACCAGAAGGCAACATAGTACACAGAGTGCACTGCGCAGTCTCACCCGAGATAGCTTTAAATGGGTGGTTGTAAGACTCAGGTGTTTACAGCCTAGGATTGAGTATGAGATGGGGGTTTATTATTATGAGCCATATACTACGAATCGTGATTTCAATCTACTATTACTCACAGGTGTGCATCTATCTTTCGCAATTTATTTCCCGAACAACACAATCAAAGTCCAAAACAATGTATTAACGCATTCATTCAGCATAACAATTAACTGTTGGAAGCAAACAAAGATATACATGCATTCATCACATTACACAGATATTATCGTGGTTCACCCCTTCCTGGACTACATCCACAAAGATTTGTCTCTTGGCTCTTTTATTATGGTAGTTATGCATCTCCAGCGCCACGCACTTACAATTCCCTCAGATGGGTAAGATCTATATGAGGCGAACTAGATCACACCATGCTCCACAACCTGCGATCTAATCCTAAGATCTTCCTTCTTTCCTATGTTCTTAGCTCAAAAACTTACAAAAATGGTTCCTAGTAGCATTACATAATGTATCAACTCGTAAATAGCTATGATAGAACATTACAAAAGCTAAACTAATACAAAAGTGAACCAACTTCTATTTGATACATGCGTATCTCTATTTATATATATTGGGATCTTCAACCATTTACATTGTATTACCAAAACCCTACCCCTTGCGACGTTAGGTCTTCCTCCCATGCATGCGTGTTGTTCTTCCTCCAGCTGTCACTTTCCTTGTGCACACTTTCTTGCATGAACGCGTGTTGTGTTACCTTCCAGTTGTTACTTCTGTTTCTGCGTGTTTTATTTCCCACGATCATTCTTTTTTCCACTTCGTCCTAGTGCCAACAGGCCCCCAACACTAACATGTGACTCGTCCCGAGTCACCTAATCCTTCTGAGCTTCTTCTATCTACTTTGTGATCGTCTGAAACTTTTCCTTGAGCTCTGATGCTTTTGTCAGTGCCTGCACGATCTTTTCCTTGATGGTGTCTACTACCTGAACTGCCACTTCGTCACTCATAAATCCTGCACATTCGTCCTGGGTTTGTGCTATCTGTGTTTTATCTCCTTCTACCTGTGCAATTATTTCTACTACCCATTCCTGTAGTGGCTCTATTTGATCCTGGCGCTCATGTTTTTGTGTTTGCACAGTGATAAGTTTTTCCTGCATCCTCTTCATCTCCTGTGTCCCTTTGACTCGTTCTAGGATTGGTATGGTCTTCTGCCTCTAATTGAATTCTTTGATCGTTGCATTGATCCTTTCCTCTTCCTTGTCCCAGCGTTGGACCTATGGGTCCTCCTCCAACCTTGTCCAAAGTTGAGTTCCTTTATCGATAAATTCATCTATTGTGATAACATGTTATTCCATTTCCTACAGCTACATTGTTTCTTCCTGCTTCCTTTTCTTTTTCACTGTCGGTGGAGTGGTTGGTGTGAGTTGTTCACGGAGATTATCGATCTCCTTCTGATATTGATCAATTGCATGTGCAATCTGGTTAATCTTTCCTGCTACTGGGAGTTCATTCCCTTACATGGTGCTTGGGAGTTTCTCAAAAATTCCTCCCACTCTTCATTCCAGTTCATTCCTGCATTCTTTTTCCTCCTGAGTTTTGAGTTGGGCCTACTCACAGACTTTTTCCAGTGCCTCCCTCTTTTTTGTTGCTTGTTGTATCTCAACTAAGTTTTATGTGCACAATACTGTACCTCGTGGTCGACACTAACCTGCCATTTGAGTAGTTCCCTTGATGGAATCCATGTCAAGACCAATTGGATGTGGTGCAAATCCTTCAGGGGTGTATGCCCCACGATTTCATCCATGCGCAGCATGCTAGGTTTGATGTAAATCGTTGAGTTTCCATGTGCCATGGAGTGGACTGGGTCTCATTATTCTACCTCCACTCTTTCGTTGGTCTGTATTTTTGGTAGCTCTATGCCTCTGTTGTTGCTTATTTTCTGTGCTTCCCCAAATTTCTTGAGGAACTGTCCCATTTTTGTCGGCTCTTTTTGTAGTTCATCCCTGTGGTGTGTTGCATGATCAAAATCTTCTGCTAATAAATCATGGACCATTTTGGAGATCATTTCCCCATCGTCCTCTGTGATCATATAGTCTGGCGATTCTCATTGCGCCTTTGATTTCTTGCGCACACCTCATGCCTGCGCGGTTGGTCTCTTATTTCCCCCTAGTTTATGTGTGATGGGGTTTGGGGCGGTCTCTTGCGCTCCCTTAGCTTGTTTCGGTTTCCCGTTGGTCGGTTGTGTAGTCTCTTTTTTCCCCTTCTAGGTCCCTATTTGCTTTGACCCTTCGTCTGCCTGAGTCAGCTTGCCTTGTCCCATTCATGGTTTCTTAGGCACTTGGATTTCTGGAGGCTACGTTTCCGCCTATTCTACCTCTCCTTCTATTGTTGTTTATGGTACTTCCCTGGTAATGGTTGGGATCCTCCATTCATCAGGCGATTCATTGATGACCATGTCGATATCACCCTTTGTGATGCAGTAGCGCATCTGTAGCCACTATTTATCTGGATCCTGCCTTGGTTGTATCCACATTGTTTAGCATGTAGCCCAGATGTTGGTGATGTTCGCATATCGCGCGATAGACTCTGGTGTTATTCTCCATGATTGGATGATAGCTTCCTGTATATCCCGTAGGTATGCTTCCAATATGATTCCATTCTTCCTCTTGTGCCTGGCCTATGGCCCAAATCTCAGTAATAGGTATATTTCTCCTGCTAGCTGTGGTCTGGTACAAAAAATTACATACTCTGGTTCTTGCCATCCCATGAAGGCTATGAGGGTGATTAGCCATGAGTAATGTAACTTTGTGCCTAGGTCCTATGCATCCTTGCATTCCTCTTGAAATAAGTTCAATAGATATGGCACCCATCTCATAGAGGTGCCATGCGCACTAAGCTGCAACTACAATAACTTATGTTGGTACTTCGTCTTTGTGGCATTTTCTGAGAAATTTAATGGCTAGGATATTTGTGCCCAATTGTGTAGCTATGTTGTTGATTCGTTTGATCATGATGCCCCTCATTCCTCTGGCAGTGCCATATTTCTTCTTCATTTCTTCTACCAATGCTTTCTCCTTGGATTTTTCATCCAGGATCAACGCGGGATCCATACGACGGGTTGGTAACCCTGTGATTTGTGTGATAAGCTCAACAGTTATGGGGATGAGTTTGTCCAACCTTATGTCCCCTCCATGTGTGACTGCTAATAGTTGATTGACGCATGTTGTCGCGTACTGGCCTCTACCAAAATGTGGTAGCTTCAACAAACCTAAGATTCATGTTCTAGCCAGCCTAGCTGCCCACTAGTGTGGCCGGATAATCATTTCTCCAAGTAGGTTTATGGATATGCTTTGCATAAATACCCTCTGTGCAAGTTTCAGGAACTTGGTTTCATCTAATACGTCATGGTTGAAATACTTGAGCTTCCCTACGTGATCCAGTAGCTCCAGTTCTACTTGTACTCTAGTTGGTATACGTGGGAGAACAATTTATGTTGCAGGTTTCTTACGGGGTGAGCTCGGTATCTGAACTTTGTCTTCCTACTGTGGTGGTTGGTTCGAAGTTCCAACAACTTTCGATTGTTCCCCCATCATCCATTCTGGCCAAGTCGAGGCACTCGCAGTGGTCTCCTCTACTGGTTGACCTGAGATGGTCGTTTGTGACTCGTTCAGTTGCATTGTTGCTTTTAGATTTTGTGTTGTTATGTTAACCTCCAGGGCTGCTTCAGTTCTTTTTGGCTACACTTCGTGTTGGGTTTCCACTTCCTCGTTCTGAGGCACCTACATCGCTACTGGCATATCCACTTTCATGGCCTCTACTTTTGGCTGCTGAATCTCTTCCAGTATCGGTGTGGAGTTCACTGGTATCCTCTCTGGGGATGGTATTTCATCGATGTCGATGATCTCCGGTTGTTGTTTCTTGTTCCCTTCCAGCGATCCTCATGACCTAGTTTGAACCGTGGTCGGTCTGGTTGTCTGTCTTGCTTCTGTTGGCTTCGGTGGTGCCATAGTGGTGACTGTCGAATGTTTGTTGAGTTTGAATAACTTCAGTGAGCTCTATGATCTCACTCTGTTTGTTCCGACTGTTATTACTCTCTCTCTGTTTTCCTTTCGTGAATAGACTAGTTTCTCCCATGCTTGCGTTTTTATGGGATTTTCACAAAGCTTGTCGAGGAAGCTTCCTCCATTATGTGTTTAATGCATCATAATTGTGGGTTCAATGCATCTACGACGGTTTTTTACTTGCCATTATGTTTTTTTTGTCGTCTCCCATTCACATGTTTAATGTGATGTCCCATCAGTCCTTGTCGTGCTTTCATTCTGCTTAGTGTTGTCCTCTCATATTGCTTTTGTCGACTTTCTGTTTCCCACTTATTTTCCCTCTGTATGTAACCATTGTTCACGTCTTTTCCAAATTTGTGTTTCGAATGTCCTGTGGCCTTTCTATCTCCAGTGTGTTGCGCACTTTTTAGTCTTGTTTCTTTTTTTCTTCTTTTTTTTGTTTACTGCGCGGTGGGTGGTCGATTGTCCTTGTACAACTTCAGTTGGCTCCCATTAATCATTCATCTGAGGTCTACGCCTGCTAAATCTCTTAACTGTACATCTCCTTCATCTCTAATAGATTTTACCTCATATGGACCTAACCAATGCATTTTGAGCTTCCCGGGGTGATGAATCGACTTGTTTTTGTAGAGAAATACTAGATCTCCTTCCTTAAACGCTTTCTTCTTGATGTGTCGATCGTGCCAAGATTTGTCTCTTTATTTTTGCACTTTTTGATGGAATCCTTCCAAGATTCGGTCTTCCTCCATTGAAAATAATTGATTCAATCTTTCCTGTACTGCACCTCATTTTGTCATATGTGTGATAGCTGCTACGCGTAAGCTGGGTACTAAAAATTCTAATGGTACTACTGCTTCTTGGCTATAGACTAGTTTGAATGGTGTGTGCCCTGTCAACTTTTTCCATGTAGTCCTATACGCCCATAATATTTTTGGTACTTTGAGGTCCCAATCATCTCTGTTGACGTTATAGATCTTTGTCAGTGCATTCTCCAGAATTTTGTTGAAGGCTTCTACTTTTCCATTTGCCTATGGGTGATACCGTGTGCTCTTCTGGTGACGAACTTTGAACTCTTCAGTCAGCACACGGATGGTGTTGTTTATGAAGTGTGTGCCTTGGTCACTCATCAAAACTCTTGGGCACCCAAATATAATTATGACTTATTCAAACAAGAAGTGTGCATTTGTCTCTATGCTCCAATCTTTTACTGGTGTGGCTCTGGCCCATATTGCTAGGTATTCCATTGCGGTGATAATGTATCTTGCCCATGTTCTTTTGGTTGGTGGGTTAACTGGTCCCACAAAGTCTATTGCCCATTTTTCAAATGCATGTAATGTTACTTGTGGTCGTAGTGGCATCGCATCCCTTCTGTTGGGTTTTCCTACCCTTTGACAGACGTCGCATCCCTGACAGTACTCTTTCGAGTCCCTATGAATCGTTGGCCACTGTAGTCCTACGCGTATTATCTTCTGCACGGTAGCTTTTCCTGCATAATGTCCTCATGCGATTCCCTCGCGAACTTCTGCTAAAATTCTTGGTTGTTCGTGCTCTAATACGTACCTTCGCAAGATGTTGTCTGCGCCCATCTTGTATAGGTGTCCTGCGATCAATTGATAGTCATTTGCGTGGACTACTAGGTTATTCTTCTATGCGGTGGTATATTCTTGAGCGCAGTACCTATGCTCAAGTACTAGATGATCTCTGTGAAGTAGTCATCAGCAATCTGTACTGATAATAATTGTGCATCTGGAAATTTGTCTTCTAAATTCGTAGGTTCTTCTCCATTTGTGATCCTGGAAAGGTGGTCAGGGCCTACATTCAGTTTTTCTGGTTTAAATATTAATTCAAAATCAAATTCTTGAAATAGTAGTAACCATCGATAGATTCTCCCCCCCAACACTGTGCTTGTTGACTAGGTATTTCAGGGTTGAGTGATATGTAAACATCTTAAATTGTTTTTCCAATAGGTAATGTCTGAACTTTTGCAGTGCATAGACCATGGCTAAGCCTTCTCTTTATGTCGTGTTATAATTTTGTTCCGAGTCTGATAACTTTCTGCTTCCGAACGCTATCGGATGATCCAAGTCTCCTGCTCCTCGTTGCACTAAGATAGCTCCCAGTGCTATTGTTGATGCATCTACATGCACATGGAATGTCTTTTCCCAGTCTGGAAATACTAATATCGGTGCGGTAACCATATTTTCATTCAGGGTATCCAGACTGTGTTGACACTCATCGTTCCATTGATACTTTGTATCCTTCCTTAACATTTTTTCTAGTGGTGTTGTGACCTGCGCATACCCTTTGATGAATTTCCTGTAGTATCATGTGTGCCCTAATGTTTCTATTAGCTATCAGACTTTTTTTGGTGCTGGTAAGTTAACAATGACGGTGATCTTGGCTGAATCCACTAACAAGCCTTGTTTGCATACTATATGTCCCAATAGTATCCCAAATGGTGTTCCAAATATGCATTTCTTGATGTTCAGTGATATATGACATTGTCTACATCTCTCTAACATCAGTC
>ML781585.1:94957-109393 GCA_009831015.1 Picea engelmannii | reverse complement strand
TATTGGTTGTTTGTAGGATTCCACCCTATCTAGGCATGGTCACAAGGATGAAATGTTTTGTCATCGTGAATACTTTATGGCTATGAAAAAATATATTAAATTGGACACTATAAATCCTTGGTTTGATGCAATATAGTTCTAAAGAAAGCAGTGCTAAACAAGTATAGTTGATGGAAAATATCAAATAGTACAAGGTATGAATATTTGAAGTTTTATGAACTCAATTTCTTTAATGTACACATTTTATATTTTTTTATGAATTTTACATGGAAAAACATTATTTTTAATAGAATTTTTTAGAGAGGATTTCTCGATCATTGGAAGTAGCACACTTGCATCTACTCTTAGTGCCTCTACTCTTGCTTATACTACTGGTACCTCTATTCCTATAACTCTTATTGACAGCATTCCATATCCCATGCATCTAGTGGCATAAATAGTGATTATACCCTTCTTATAACTATTGGTACTCATCCCTCATTGGCCATAATTATTAATAGCACAAGGTCATTGACCACTAATTTACACATGGATGAAGAACTTGTCCCTTTTAAGGGGTTTAAAATTCATGGTAATTACTAATCCATGAACTTATTTTGAATTTATAAAAAAATAATATTTTTAAGCTATTTTATAAGTCTAATTTTAATATATGTTGGCATTGGCAGGGAATAACATTTTTATTCTGAGTTGCTTAAGAAGGTGTTTAGTATTTTTTCATTGACCATCGAGACTAGTTATAAATACCAAGATGTTGGTTTGAAAAAGTGTTCATTTATTACATGGTGGGCCCTTTTGAACAAATATTCAACAAAAAAGGAGGATTTTTTTTATGGAAAATAAGTATTTGTGGATAGTGAAAGACACCTACCACAAATATACAACACTAACCTAATTATGAGCATCCTCATTAGTTCGAAAAAGTGAGTGGGATGAACTACTAGAGGAACTTAGCGAGAAGAAGATGAAAAAAAAGGGGAATAAGGAAAAATTTGAAGAGACGGAAAGGTAATTATAATATAATATTAATTGAATCAATAATTTTCATTTGACATGACTGACTAAATAAAATTAGCATGCTCTTGAAACTTTTGATAGGATTAAAGACACAGGGAATACCACCAAGGTTGGATTGGAGAAGGTTGGACAAAGAAAACTCGGACACAAAGGATATGTCAAAGTGAAAGGAAGATATGTAAATACTATAATTTAAAATATTTTGTTATTAATTGTTTAACTATTATTTAAATCTAAGTCAAAATTAATTGTGTTGTGTTATTATATGTAGTCAATTAAGTACGATAAGATGACCATAAAAGATTATCTAAAAATAACCTTGATTGGGGGATATAAATTCTTTGTCAAACTCAAGAAAGGAAGGGTACAAAATACTTCAAGATATTATGAATGGTTAATTATAAACTTGTTTAGGGTTTATGGATTATAAAATAATTATGAATGTTATTGTAGGAAAATGAGGATGCTATTATGGATGATACACCCATTATTGAGGCCATTAATGGTGATAAACCAAAGGTTCACCCTACCATCGTGTCTAATACAATAGCTAATAATCATAGTAATTGTATGTATAATAACTATTCTAAATTGGACATTTCATCAATGATAAATTATGTCTTTTATGTTCATATAATATGAACAAGGTGACTCATAAATCATTTTATTTTCTTATAGATGTGGGTCCTACTCAGTCACATGCATGGAGGTGCATTTTATGTTCTCATCGACATTGTCCATCAAAATAATAACAACATCAAGAAGAATATGACAACATCACTTTTATGGACATTTTGAAACAAAAAAAGCTAGGAGAAAATAGTATAGTAGACATTAGTTGTACGATTGAGATGCACTTGAATTATAATTAGAAAATTTGATGAACTTTTATGTTCCTTTTGATTGGTATATATGATGTTCTTACTTTTATTTCACTTATTTTCCATTATGATGTGTGCATGCATTGCTTTATAATTAAATTGGGTATGGGGAAATGAGAGTGATGTGATGGGGGGAGGGGCCATATAAGATTCCACCTTATCACGGTTGGCCTCATCAATAGAGAATAAATTAAAATCTAACATAATATCAAGGTAGTAATGAAAGTGCAACATCACAAGTCAATTAACGAGATTGACCCTTAAATAGTTTATAATTATTATATTTTCTTCTTTTTTGTTAGATGGGGGAGGGGCCATATGAACTTCCACTTTCTTGTGGTTGGCCTCATCAATAGAGAATAAATCAAAATCCAATAGAATATCAAGGTAGTGATTAAAGTGCAACATCGTGATCCAAGTAATGAGATCAACCCTTCACAATTAGGTTCTCATTGATGTCTTATATTTTCTTATTTTTTGTCAGATGGTAATAAACTATTGTGGCTTTGATTGAAAATGAATTTTGATGCAATGATTGATTATGAGATTAGTGAAAAATAGTACAAATTGGAGTTGCATGATGTGTTCAACAAGATTAACATTGGTTGTCTACTTTGAAATTGTGAGTGATATGATTTTGTAATTTTTCTTCTTGTAATTGATGATGATCTACCTCTTCTTATAATGATATAAATGACTTAGATAAGTGGTAATATAACCTAAGAAAAAGAGAGGAATTAATTAGATTTTGATTAATGGATCTTAAATAAGCTATTGAAAATAACATTAGCAACATAGTGTATTGAATGCCCAATTCCTACATAACGAGAGCAAGGCACATGAAGTAAAAAAAAAATCATACAAATCCTCGGCTTTCATTTTACATATTTTCTTAAAATCATAAGTGGAAAATTTTCCCATTAAAAATTAACTTTATTACATTTTCTCTTAATCATTTAGTTTATTCTCTTTGACATTTTTGAAGGATCAGATCCTGTCACTGAGAGGGGGGGGTGAATCAGTGACAATAATTTTATTAATTTTCTTTTATTTTTGCAAACAGAATTTTGACACAATATTTTATCGTGGAACCCAAATGGGAAAAACCACAAACGCTTTTCTATTAACTGCAACATTTGTTTTACATGTTACATTGAAGGAATATATTCTTCCTTTTCAATCAGCACCAACTGATCAGGATGCACCCACACCCTTATTCACTAGCACCAACTGGTAGGAGGCTACAACCCCCTGTTTAGTCAGCTACAACTGACAAGGAAGCACCAACTCCCTCTGCAGGCACCAACCTACCCTTGCACCACCCAACCACCCTTGATTTTATGAATCTGGACAAACTTATGTTTCAAGTCTTTTATTTCATCTCTCTCTGTTTCTCTGATTTAATATATTCTCTTATTCGAACTGCATAGACACTCTTTATTCTCAACACTTTTCCTCATTTATATATTCTTGTGAGAGTGACACATTGTGTCCCTTGGTTTTGAACCATCACACCTCTTTGTTTAACTTAACCAGATTCACAGATTATTATTTTTACTGTGAAGGATTTTCATAATTTATCACATATGGATCAATTTCATCCATTAAACTCGATCTCAAACCTCTGTTATTTTCACAGGAACCGAATTCTACGATGGCGCTTCCTTCAAACCATTACATATGACCGAGCATTTACTGAACCACGAGCTTATCAATTATAGCGATGTATTATATTTTATTTAAATCTCTTATAACACATGACCAACGGTGGTGACCAAACGCTAGGCTTAATGAGCGCTTGAGCGCTTATCAATTAAATGGTCACGATTCAATATTTTGATGAGATGGAAGGCTAATGGAACTTCGCCCTTCAGAACTTCAGGTTTTCAACTTTTCAAACCTTTGAATCAGATTGGATGGTTTATTTCATGGAAACAAATCAATGGTCATATTTGATCCTTACAATCATCCTTTCATTGTTCTATCTTGCGGCTAGGACTTTATCAAACATTGAGATGGACAATTGTCAAAACTTCACCCTTCGGAACTTCGGGATTTCAACTTTTCAAACTTACACTATCCTTCCATTGTACTATGATCAACGGTTGAGAATACACCTAAAGTGATCTTTCATATCAGACGAATCGTATCCTTGTTGACATGGTATCCCATATGCCCTTTGTTGACGTGGTCTTCCACATGTTCTTACTGACATGGTCTGCCACATGTCCTTGTTGACGAGCTTTGCTGACGTGATCTACCATATGTCCTTTGCTAAAGTGGTCTGCCACATGTCCTCTTGAATTGGATGGTTGAGGCTTACTTCGGATGATCCTGCAGTCGAGAATTTATTTTGGCTCTCCGGGTCTCTGAGCTTCGGGAATTTCAAATCTCAAACTTAAAATTTTGAAGTGAGATTTTTTCGTAGAGTAATCTCCTCACATATTTATACCCAAAGTGAATGATGTTCGTTTGATCAGGATTTTATATGAATGACTCGATATGTCTGCGATGCAGCTCTTCTAGATTATCATGTCCTTCCACTTAGAATGATCCAATGGTTGACGGAAATTTGCATAAATGAGATCTCAGGTCTTACCTTGCTTATCCCATCCTTCCACTCGAGAATGATTCGACGGCTGACGAGAATTTGGGTTTGATCTGACGGCTAACAGGTATTCGGATAATCAAATTCTCAAGCCTTTAGCCCCGCTTACCCTATCCTTCAAATTTACGATGATCTGACGGTTGACGAGAATTTGGTTTTGATCTGACGGCTGATGGGTATTCGTATAATCAAATTCTCAAATTTTTCCCCGCTTATCCTATCCTTCCACTTGATTTGATATAACGATCGATGTGGACTCTTCGAAGAATATTAACGGTCGACGATGATTGTGGAACCACAACTTGCGATTGATTTAACTCGACACCCAAACTCCACAATTTGAAGTTGTGCGTTGTTGGTGAGTCAACCACAATCGTTGATATTTGAAGTTGTAACTGTGGGATTGGAAATAGCACGATGTTTAATACTTATTACGATCTCTGCAATCTATCCCTATCGTTGATCTGGCGATTTCACATCCGACGGTCACGACTTAATCTGATCGTTTGTTTGATCAACCAAGGTCGTCGATCTTTGAAGCTATAAGATCTGACGGTCCTGACCAATTGTGGGATTGTAACCAGCGATTCGTTTAATTCTTATTTCTCTCTCCACAATTCATCCATGTCGTTGATCTAGAAATTGTGTATCGACGGTCTTGAATTGATCTGATCGTTGACTAATCCCTTAGTGGTTCTTCTGATATTCATCGTGCCATCTCTTCTGAGCTTTGATCTTCATTTGCTGACCCTCCTGAGATTTAATATCTGCATGATTTAATTGAGCTTCATGTGTGTCATATCTTATCAAATATTGATCTTCATTCGCTAACCCTCCTGAGCTTTGACATCAACCATTATATGCTAACAGAATATTGTTGATATCAATGACAATTCGTCATACCAACTTATCATCACATCAATGATATTGAATATTGACATCGATGACAATACATCAATGACACTATGTCCAACAATCTCCCCCTTTTTCATTGATGGCAACACACCAACTTCATACACAGTCTCCCCCTGTGATGACTCTTTTGTCCTCTGAATTTATTCTCCCCCTTTGACATCAATGGCAAATGGTTGCTTCCCTTATGGTAAAACTCTATTTGTCTGTATACTTCTAACCAGAATTTAAAAATGGATAACTCCTCATGTAATCATACTTTTCCCTCATAATGAATGACTCCTTCTGACTTTTGATTGTTGTCTCCCCCTAAATTGGCGCCTCTGATACCAAGTTGGTGATTTTCTTATATATATATATATATATATATATATATATATATATATATATATATATATAGAGAGAGAGAGAGAGAGAGAGAGAGAGAGAGAGAGAGAGAGAGATTTTAGGATGGGAGAAGGATTACTCCCAATTTTTTCTTGAGATATTCAAATGCATCTCTACTTAAGGGTTTTGTTAAAGTATCTTCCACATGTTCTTGTGTTGGAACATATTCCAATTTAATGTTCATATTTTCAGCCTGATCTCTTAGATAGTGGTACTTTATGGGAATGTGTTTCGATTTTGAGTGTTGGATGGGATTCTTAGAGAGACTTATAGCTCTTGTATTATCACTGTGGATAATAGTAGGTTCTTCAAATACTATTTTGATGTCTTGTAGGATTTGTTTCATCAATTCCACTTGTGTGCAACATTCTATTGTTGCAATATACTCAGCTTCAATGCTAGAAAGATAAATTGAGGATTGTTTCTTGCTTATCCAAGGTACCAGTGATTCTCCAAAAAAGAATGCTCCTCCACTTGCACTTTTTATGTCATCTATACTACCTGCCCAATCAGCATCTGAATAGGCTTTTAAAGTGAATGAATCCTTGCTAGGGTACCACAAACCAAGATCTATGGTTCCTTTCAAATACCTAAAGATTCTTTTTACAGCTTGAACATGGCTCTCCATCTGGTGTTGCTTGGAATCTAGCCACCATCCCAATAGCTTGCTTGACATCAGGTCTGGAATTTGTTACATAGATAAAACTCCCAATCATTGATCTGTAGTGTTTTGGATCTACAGCTTTGGACTCATCATCCTTGCTTAGTTTGCATCCAACAGTCATAGGTGTACTAACAGGTTTGCAATCTTCTAACTAGAATCTCTTAAGCATATCTTTAACATACTTAGACTGATGGATAAAGACTCCTCTTTTGGATGGTATTATTTGTAATCCAAGAAAGAAATTTAGTTCGCCAAGCAAAGACATTTCAAATTCTTGTTGCATCATCCTAGCAAATTCTTTACTCGTTTTTTCATCATCACTGCCAAATATAATATCATCAACATATACTTCCACAATAATCATGTTATTACCATCAATTTTACAGTAAAGATTGATGTCTATTGATCTCCTTTTGAGGCCTTGTTTTTGTAAGTAAGAATCTAGCCTTGCATGCCATGCTCTAGGTGTTTGTTTTATCCCATAGAGTGCTTTCTTTAATTTACAGACATAGTCTCCTTTGTTAGTTAATTGAAACCCTTCCGGCTGCTCAATATAGACTTCCTCTTCTAAGTTTACATTGAGAAATGATGGCTTGACATTCATTTGGTACAATTTAAATTTTTTGTAGCTGGAGAAAGCTAGGAACATCCTAATTGCTTCCAATCTGGCCATAGGTGCAAATGTTTCTTCATAGTCTACCCATTCAACCTGAGCATACCCTTTACAGACCAATCTGGCTTTGTTCCTAATTACTTGCTCATTCTCATTCATTTTGTTTTTATACACCCATTTAGTTCCAATGACATTTTTGTTTTTTGGTCTTGGAACTAGTTCTCAAGTTTGATTTTTTTCAATTTGGTCCAATTCTTCATTCATAGCTTTGACCCAATTCTCGTCTTTACATGCATCTTTGATTGAGATGGGTTCAATATGTGACAACAATGCTATTTAAGTTTGATATAGTAGTTGTCTTCTTGTGTGCACTCCATCATTCATATCTCCAATAATCAGTTCTTCATGATGATTCTTTTGAGTCATTCTTGAGGGTGTCTTTGTGTCTCTTCTTGGGAATTCCTCTCTTGTTTCTTATTGAATATCCTCTTTGTCTTCACTCATATTCATATCATCATCTTCCCTTTATTTATTCTCTTCTGCTTCTCCTACTTGTGTGTCAATTGTCTCATCATCATCTTCATCTTCACTTTCAAGTATAGTCTCTTGATTTTTTATTCTTAACGTTTTTAGGTCATCCACCTTGACATCTGCACTCTCAACAATCTTATGTGATCTAAGATTGTAGAATTTGTATGCATTTTTGTTAGAATCATATCCAAGAAAAATACCTTCATCAGATCTTGCATCAAATTTTCCAAGATTCTCATCAAGTCTTTTGATGTAGCACTTACTTCCAAAGACCTTGAATCATTTTACCGATGGCACTCTTACAAACCATAGTTCATAAGGAGTCTTATCATTATTAACCCTGAGCTAACCTCTGTTCAATATTTATACTATTGTGCTTACATCTTCCCTCCAATGTCCATCAAACAATTTTTCTTCATTGGCATAGTCCTTGCAACCTCATGAACTGTTCTATTCTTTCTCTCAGCAATCTCATTTTGTCGAGGTGTTCTGGCAGTAGAGAATTGTATTTTTATTCCATGGGTTTCACAGAAGAGATCAAACTCTTTTGAGGTGAACTCACCACCATTGTATGATCTAATACATTTGATTTTTGTCTCCTTTTCATTTTCAACAAGGGTTTTAAAGGCTTTGAATTTGTTAAGTGCTTCTGATTTTTCTTTGAGAAAATGTATCCAACCCATTCTAGTAAAATCATCAATGAACAACATAAAGGATGACTATCCTTGCAAAATCTTGGTCCTTGTAGGTCCACATAGGTCAGTGTGAACAAGCTCTAAAGGTTTTGAGGTTGTGTATTATTTTTCTTTGAACCTTATTCTAGTTTGCTTCCCTAGTTGACAGTGTCTACACATAGTATTTGAGGGCTTTATGATCTTTGGAAAGATTCTTACTGCACCAATATTGATGAATTTCACTATATTGTCAAAGTTAATATGCCCCAACCTTATATGCCATAGCCAAATTTCATCTACTAGATTCATATGGCATTCCTCATTCAGTTTTGCATCTAGTATATACACATTTTCGGGAGTTCTAGGAGCAGTACCAACCAATTTTCCTACGTCTTCTCTCCTAATCTCACATTTCTGGGACTCAAAGATGCAAAAGTGCCCCTGATCACAGGTTTGGCTGACACTTAATAGGCTAGGTTTTAGTTTTTCAACAAGAAGCACATTCTTGGCTTTGTCTTTTCTCAAACTCATAATGCCTTTCCCAAGTATGTTACCTGAAGCATTGTCACCAAATGTAACTTTACCTTTTTGTTTCTTTAAGTTCAAAAACTTTTCTTTGTTTCCTGTCATATGTTTTGAGCACCCATTGTCAACATACCATAGATCTTCTTTATCTTGGTTTTTTAAGACAATAAGACATTCCTTCTTTGGTGTTTTTTCTTTCCAAAGCTTCATTTTCTCTCTAATGAATCTTGGTTGTTCTGAGGCTTCCATTAATTTGCAATTACTGGCCGTATGTCCATAGTTATGGCATTTGAAGCATTCTAGGTCCACTTCTTGTAGAGGTGCAAAGGAGTTATAGTTTTTTCTTTTGACTTGATTTACTGCTTGGTTATTTCTACGGTTATAGTTCTTAACCCTCAAATTTTTCCTTCGATGTGCTCTACAATTCATAGCTTTGTGTCTAAAATTAGAGCATGCAAAGCAATAACCAAAGAAAATACGAGGATACATGTTTTGATAGAATTTCTTTGGTATTGTCTTATCTTCCTTCTTGATGGGTGGAAGTGGTCCTCTGGAGTTCTGATCATTTCTTGTCTTCTCTTCATTTTTCTTCTTGAATGTACTGAGGAGAGTATCTGCATAAGATTTTGAATTAACTTGGATTTCTTCTTGTGAATGGCCTATTCCATTTTTATTACCTGAATCCCTTTGTGTGGTAATAATATTATCTAATGTTCTAGAACTATTTTCATATTTTGTTTGAATGAGCTTTGCATCTAGTTCTTTTCTCAGGTGAACTATTTCTGCCTCCATTCTTTCACAGGTTGTTTGTTTTTATTTAAGAGACTTTTCCAGACTTTCTTCGATCGTATTTTCTTCTATGATTTGGTTTTTCAGGTTTCTCATGAGTTTCTCCATCTCCTTTTCTTTTTGTTCATGTTTTTCTTTTTGTTCAACTACAAAACTTTTCAGTTGCCTATATCTGGTTTTGTATTTTCTTAACTCATCCAAGGCACTGAGAAGTTCTTCTTCCATATTGACTTTTGCTTCATCTTCTTACTCTTTCTCATGTTTAATTTCTTCTGTATTCTTAGAGTCTTCAATACCTAGAAAAAGGACTTCATCATCATCAGATTCATCACTGTCACTGGACTCTGATGAACTATTGTTTTCTTCTTTTGAGTAGAAATTATTTTTTCCTTTGTAAAACTTCTTCTTGTAGTTGGGTTTTTCCTTTTTCTTATACTGTTTGGTTTTTTTTTCATCATCTTCAGGGTCCTCCTTAGGATAGGGACACTTGGCTACAAAATGGCCAACCTTGCCACAATTAAAACATTTAAAAGGCAACTTGCCTTTGTACCTCCCTAGTCCTTTTTGAAGTTTTTTAATGAAATTTGCTTCTTCCACATCAAATTCTTCATCATGGTTGGATTGAATTTTATGCTTCTGATTCTTTGTTTTCTTGAGTACCTTGAAGGTTGCCTCTCCTTGTGATTGATTCTCATGAAATAATCTTAACTCATAGGCTGTGAGGATTCCATACAATTCATCCATGGTGAGTTTATCTAGATTATCCCAATATTCAAGAGAGGACACTTTAGGATTGTATAGAATAGGTAGTGTTCTTAGTACTTTTTCAACTAGCTCATTGTTTGACACTTCTACTCCCAATCCTCTGATTGCATTAACAATATTATCAATTATTTCAAAGTACTCTAAGATATTCTCTTCGTCCTTCATTTTCAGACCTTCATATTGTACTCTAAGACTCTGGAGTTTGGCCCTCTTTACCTTGGAATATCCTGCATATATGGTTTCCAATTTATCCCAGAGTTGTTTTGAATTATTATAGTTTAGTCCCTTAGCAAGGATTGTCTTACTCAGTCCAACTTGTTGTGTGTTTAAAGCCTTTGCATGGTCCCAAAAAATTTTATTGTCTTCTGCTTCTGTGGGATTGGTTTTTGGAACATCATATCCCTTTTCCACTAATATACATACTTCCAATCCAATGGACATCAAATAGGTTTTCATTCTAACACTCCATAAGACATAATCTTCACCATTAGATAGGGGGAATTTTGACGACATCTTCAGCTGCTGATCCATTCTAATGTATATTCCTCTTCAAGTGATTTAAACCTTTTGTGAAGAGACCCGCTCTGATACCAATTGAAGGATCAGATCCTGTCACTAAGAGGGGGGGGTGAATTAGTGACACGGTAATTTTATTAATTTTCTTTTATTTTTGCAAACAGAATTTTGACACAATATTTTATCGTGGAAATCAAATGGGAAAAACCACAAACGCTTTTCTATTAACTACAAAATTTGTTTTACATGTTACATAGAAGGAAGATATTTTTCCTTTTCGATCAGCACCAATTGATCAGAATTCACCCACACCCTTATTCACCAGCACCAACTGGTAGGAGGCTACAACCCCTGGTTTAGTCAACTACAACTGACAAGGAAGAACCAATTCCCTCTGCAGGCACCAACCTGCCCTTGCACCACCCAACCACCCTTGATTTTATGAATCTGGACAAACTTATGTTTCAAGTCTTTTACTGCATCTCTCTTTGCTTCTCTGATTTAATATATTCTCTGATTCGGACTGCAGAGACACTCTTTCTTCTTAACACTCTTCCTCATTTATATATTCTTCAAAACAGTGTGAGAGTGACACACTGTGTCACTTGGTTTTGAACCATCGCACCTCTTTGTTTAACTTAACCAGAATCACTGATTATTATTTTTACTATGAAGGCTTTTCGTAAATTGATCACATTTGGATCAATTTCATCCATTAAACTCGATTTAGAACCTCTGTTATTTTCACAGGAACTGAATTCTATGGAGGCGCTTCCTTCAAGCCATTACATGTGACTGAGCGTTTACTAAAACACAGGCTTATCAATTATAGCGACGTATTATATTTTATTTAAATATCTTATAACACATGACCAACAAAGGTGACTAGAGGCTAGGTTCAACGAGCGCTTGAGCGCTTATCAATTCAATGGTCACGATTCAATCTTCTGATGAGATGGACGACTGATAGAACTTCTCCCTTCGAAACTTCGACTTTTCAACTTTTCAAACCTTCAAATCAGATCGGACAGTTTATTTCACGGAAACAAATCTATGGTCATATTTGATCCTTACACTCATCCGTTCATTGGTCAATCCAATGGCTAGGACTTAATCAAACATTGAGATGTACGGTTGTTGGAACTTCGCCCTTCGGAACTTTGGGATTTAAACTTTTCAAACTTACACTATCCTTCCACTGTACTATGATGAACTGTTGAGAATACACTTGAAGTGATCTTTCAAATCGGACGACTCATATCCTTGTTGACGTGGTCTCCCATATTCCCTTTCCTGACGTGGTCTGCCACATGTTCTTACCGATGTGGTCTGCCACATGTCCTTGCTGATGAGGTGTGTTGACATCATATGCCATATGTCATTTGCTGACATGGTCTGCCACATGTCCTATTGAATCAGACAACTGAGGCTCACTTCGGATGATCCATCGGTTGAGAATTTATTTCGTCTCTCGAGTCTCCGGGCTTCAGGAATTTCAAATCTCAAACTTAAAATTTTAAAGCGAGATTTTTTCAAAGAGTAACCTCCTCACATATTTATACCCGAAGTGAATGATGTTTTTTTGATCAGGATTTTAGATCAAAGACTCAATTTGTCTACAATGCAGCTCTTCTAGATTATCATGTCCTTCCACTTAGAATGATCCAACGGCTGAAGGAAATTCGCATAAATGAGAACTCAGGTCTTACCTCACTTATCCTATCCTTCCACTCGAGAATGATCTGACAGCTGAAGGGAATTTGGGTTTGATCTGACGGCTGAAGAGTATTTGGATAATCAAATTCTCAACCCTTTAGCCCCGCTTATCCTATCCTTCCACTTTACGATGATCTGATGGCTGACGAGAATTCGGGTTTGATCTGACGGCTAACGGGTATTTGGATAATCAAATCCTCAACTCTTTCCCCGCTTATCCTATCCTTCCACTTGATTTGATCTAACGATCGATGTGGACTCTTCGAAGCATATTAACGATCGATGATGATTGTGGAACCACAAATTGTGAGTGGTTTAACTCAACCCCTAAACTGCGCAATTTGAAGTTGTGCATTGTTGGTGAGTCAATCACAATCGTCGATCTTTGAAGTTGTAAGATCTGGCGGTCCTAACTAATTGTGGGATTGGAAATAGCATGATGTTTAATACTTCTTACGATCTCTGCAATCTATCCCTACCATTGATATGGCAATTGCGCATCTGACAGTCACGACTTAATCTGACTTAATATGATCGTTTGTTGGATCAACAAAGGTCGTTGATATTTGTAGCTATAAGATTTGATGGTCCTGGCTAATTGCAGGATTGTAACCAACGAGTCGTTTAATTCTTCTTTCGCTCTCTGCAATTCATCCCTGTTGTCGATCTGTCGATTGTGCATCAACGGTCTTGAATTCATTTGATTATTGACTAATCCCTCAGTGATTCTTCTAAGATTCACCGTGCCATATCTTCTGAGCTTTGATATTTATTTGCCAACCCTCCTGAGCTTTAATCTCTGCATGATTTAATTGAGCTTCATGTGCGTCATATCTTCTCAAATATTGATCTTCATTCGCTAACCCTCCTGAGCTTTGACATCAACCATTATATGCTAACAAAATGTTGTTGATATCAATGACAATTCGTCATACCAACTTATCATCACATCAATGATATCAACTGTTGACATCAATGACAATACATCAATGACACTATGTCCAACATTTTTGCTACTACACATTTTTCAAAAGTTGCAAGGATACATGTGTTAGGAATTGGACCGCAAAGCAATAAAAATAAAACAAATCAAAATGAATGCAGAAATAAAACAAAGAAGAACAAAATACAAGAGAGACACCAATATATATGGTTCACCCAAAATGGGCTATGTCCATGGAGAAATAACCATTCCTTCCTTTATTCTTTCTAGTAAAATGAAGGGATAACACCTACAACAAATCTACTACAAACTCCTCTTCACTCTCTCACAGTATTCTCTCTCACTCACACAAACTTTAAATAGGCTTCATTACATATAATCCCATGGGAAAATGTCATGGTCTACCTAATGTCATGGTTGTGTAAACCACTGACGATAAACCCATCATTAAACATATTACAATGCCCCCATAAAAGAGCATTTCCTTCAAGGGAGAGAAAGTATTGAAATAATGTAATTGCAAAGAGTATTCTTATTATTATTGATATATTATTTATAGGATTAATCCCCATTGTGGATTAATCAAGTCGGTAATTGTATTAGGACCAAATCCCCTTTTGTGGATTGGTCAACGGACAATTGTAATAGGCAGAATAAGAAGTCGGCCCCAGCAGTTATTATTGAAACTCAGAAATAAATTAAAGGTGGGTTTATTGACCCAAAGTGAGAGGTCGGCCCTGCCAGTGAAGACCCTTCACACGTGCCAATCTTGTATATATAGAGAGGCTAGCACCTCCCTTTAACACACAACACAGTTGCTCATTTCTCAGAGGCAAGTTGTGACTTACCAGTTGGAGAGAGGGAGAAGAGTGGCGCATCTTTTTGAGAGGACTTT
>ML781585.1:20140-73834 GCA_009831015.1 Picea engelmannii | reverse complement strand
GTTATCTCTTGAACATTGTATAAGCTATTTATGATAAGGAAGTTTTTGTTGGGTTTTCTTCCCCTAGAGGGTTTCCCAGGATAAATGTTGTGTCTCTTGTGAATGTGTATTTCTCAGTGATCTTGATCTTATTATGCTCTTATCTAATGAAATGCAAAGAACTATAATAATGGCATAAACATTAACAAAAAGGGTCAGGAATATTTATAAATGAAGACCTCATTCCCGAAGACCAAGTTGAATTAAGGAAGGAAGTTCAAAAGGTAAAAGAAGCCAGGAAAGAAGGAAAATGGGCAATAATTAAAAATCGAAAAACTATTGTTAGGGATAAAGACCAGAAGGATAATAGTAAATAGGAATTTGGGACACTCGAGATCCTTTTTTGGAACTGTCGTTTCTTTCCATGGCGCAAAGTTCCTATGATAAGTTGGATCCCGAGTGATATTGATATTATTTTTCTAGTTGAAACTTGGGAGCATGAAGAGTCTAAGGTCCCTAACATAGAAGGATTTGTCTTGTGGTTGGCATGGAACAAAAATTCCCACCGTAGAGGGATAGGAGGCATAGCTTGTTATATTAGAAAGAGATTGTCTCCTCACATTCAACTTCATAAGATCGACCCTCTCAATCAGTACATTTGGATAGAATTTTTAGACATCAATGCTAAGAAGATGTATATAACAAGTTGTTATTTTGCACCTATTTAGTTCTACTTTTTATAAGAAAAACGATCTATATAGAAATTGTCCCTATAATAATTTAGAACAAGATATTTATAGTTTGAAAAATGAAGGTAATATCCTTCTACTAGGAGACTTTAATGCTAGGAATGCAACTAAACAAGCTACTCTTTTAAGCATTGATTCCAACCATAATCCTTTATGGCTAGATGAGAACCTTGTTTTATCTAATAGATACAAAAGAAGCTCTGAAGACATAATTGAGAATTTGTTTGGTACTGAGTTGGTCAAGCTCTGCAGCTCTCAAGAACTAATAATTTGCAGTGGAGTAATGAAGTGGCGAAACTTCAACTAGATGACTTGTATTCATGGGCTAGGTAGTAGTGTCGTATATTATGTGATATATGATATCCTCGTTTCCAACCAAATAACAACATTTAACCTTTTAAATGACCATGAACCCGACTTTGATCATAAACCTTTAACCCTAACTATAAACTTTTCCATGAATAGGAGTGCCATTGAAGAGAATTATGATAATCAAAAACAATTTTGCTTTGAAAAAAGTAAATTTGACCTTCTCTTAAAACATTTAAATAGTAAATTGCATCTCCTAACTTATAAGGACAACAATGAAGAACTCTATCATAATTTTACAACTACCCTTTCCACTTCTATTAACAAGTTCTCTTTTGGGGTGTCATGTAAAAAGAATAATAGAACGACCAACCCTTGGTATGATCAAGAATGTAAAATTGCTAGGAAATCCATTATGGATGCTTATAATGAGTCCTTGAAACTCAATAAGATCAATACATACAAATCCCTAATTAAAAGGGGAAAAATGTACTATATCAATAAAAGGAAAGAGAATCTTTCACAACTATCTAAGTTGGATCCTAAGAAGTTTTGGAACCAAATTCTAAACCGCAATACTAAAGAAAATAATATGATTTCCTTAAGGGACTAGAATTCCTACCTTAAAAGTCTTTACGAATTCCCTAATTCCATGGAAACCATTCCTATTGTCCCTACAGAGGATGCAGTTTTTTCTTTAGATGACATAGAGTTTGGGATTGAGCGGCTTGAAAATGGGTAAGCTAAGGACATTGAAGGCTACCAAGCTGAAATTTTTAAAATCGAAGGGTCTATCTTTATCCCTCACATACACAAGCTCTTCAATTTAGCAGTTAAGTAGGGATTCCATAAACCCTGGATGCAAAGCCTCATTGTTCCTACTTTTAAAAATGGGGATAGAAACATTCCCTCTAATTATAGGAGCATTATGATTAGCCTGATTTTAGCCAAGCTTTATGGAATTATTTTGGAAAACAAGATTAGCCTTTGGCTAGAAAGTCATGGTAAAAGAGCTAAAGGCCAAGCTGAGTTTAGGATATGTCATTCAACTATGGACCATCTTATTACCTTTAGGATCATTGCAGAGGAGTTCCGCAATACTAAAACCAATATTTTTTGTTGTTTTGTTGTTTTGTTGACTTTAGAAAAGCTTTTGACATGGTTCCTAGGAAAAACCTTTGGGATAGGTTGGAAGAGATAAAATTTCCTCTCGAGTTGAGGACTGTTGTAATAAGGAAGTATGAGAATGTTATTTCTAAGTTTAAAAATGTTGAGGGTTGGCTGAAAGATATTAACTGCAATATTGGAGTCAAACAAGGTTGTCCCTTGTCCCCAACTACCCTTTTTTGCATATACATTGACAAGTTAGAAGATTTTTTGGAAAAAGCAAGTTGTGTCGACCCTACTCTCACTAGCATAGTCATCAATATTATTCTTTATGCTGATGATATCGTTCTTATGGCAAGGAGTCCCCATGATATTGAAAACCAACTAAGAATCCTCAAGGATATTTTCTCCAACATGGGTATGACTGTTAATACTGATAAGACTAAGGTCACGATTATTAAATCCAATAAAATCACTTATGATACCTTCATATATGAAAACAACAACTTGGAGGAAGTGACTTCATACAAATATCTTGGAATTGATATTCACCACAAGCTCAACTAGAATTATAGCATTGAGAAAAGGATTATTGAGGGATGGAAAGCTTATTATGGGCTTGAAAACAATTGTAATTCAGCCAATCTTTTGATTTGGGATAAGAATAAACTCCTTTTTGAGACTCTCGTTACACCTGTTATTCTTTATGGATGTGAATTATGGGGTTGCAGTATCTCTTGTGAATCCTAGAGAAAGATAAAGCAGATACAAAAGAATTTTATAACCTATAATCTCAAAATTAAAGGAAACACGCCCTATCCCATCCTCCTCTTAGAAACAAGCCTCTCCCCCATTGAGATCAAGTCTATGACTAGATACCTAATGTATAAGAACAAGTTAAACAACATAGGAAATGAGAGGCTTCCTAAAATTGCTTCAAAATCAAGTCATAACCACCATCGACTCAAGTGAGTATGGCATAAATATGCCCAATCTTGGATAAACTATTAGGGAATCATGAAGACACCATTTTGCAGAATAAAGATACTATTAAAAATATCATCAAATCAAAATTTAAGGAGAAAATGTGGTGTGATAAAGAGTTACAGGAAAAAGGAAGTTTAAGGTATCATAAGGATGTAATCAACCCTAATCTACAAGATCAAAATTATCTATTTGTTTTGACAAGTGTAAAGAAAAAAATAAGTGTTGCTAAGATAAGAACAAATTCTCACGAGCTCCATAGTGAAACTGGGCGTTGGTCAATTCCTAAAACGCCATGGGATGAAAGAGTGTGCCACCTTTGTGACACTAAGAAGGTTGAAGATGAACAATAGTTTCTCTTAGATTGTCTAGCCTATACCCAGATTAAATCTCATTTTCAAAATATTTGTCACACTACCAACCTTCCTAACCTCTTAACTCAACAAAACTATGGTGATCTTGGAAAGCTTATCTTAATGATTTTCAAGCGCAGAAACAAAATTCTAAAGAATCGCAAGTAATCACTTACCCTCTTAAGGTCCGATAGACCAATTCGGTCTCAGTGGACGTTAATCATCGTCATCATCATCATCATCATGTATATGTGTGTGTGTGTGTGTGTGTGTGTGGACGATGTTGGGCATCGCCCCAGCCCCCTGCGCGGCAAGGGTCAGGACACTTGGGCACCCACGGGACCTTGACCTTGTCGCGCGGGAGGGTTGGGGCGATTCCTGGCATCACCCCCCACTGTGTGTGTGTGTGTGTGTGTGTGTGTGTGTGTGTGTGTATTTACTATATAGTTATATATATAATATAACTAAAAGGTTTTTTTTTAGATTTTTTATTAAATTTGATATTTTTTTAACTTTTTTAATAAAAATTTTAATTTTTTTTATAATTTTAAGTTTTTTTTAAGGTTTTTTATAATTTTTTTGGTTTTTTTATATATTTTTTGTGTGTTTTTAACTTTTTTAAATCTTTTGCACCATAAATTTGTTATTTTACCCTTTTTTTTTCATTTTTCTCAGTTTAGCTTAGTTTATATATTTTTTTAACTTGTTGGGTTTTTTCCCTCTTTAGCTTTTTAAATTTTTCTTTAATTTTTTTTAATTATATAAATTTGTTTTTTTATTTTTATTTTTTTTCAATTCTTTTATTTTTCTTAGTTTTTTAACTTATTAATTTATCAAAATAAATATAAATTATATTCTTTTGCTAAATATTTAAAAATAGTGTTATTTAACTACAATGATTTTCTCCCCCTGATGGGGTGTCATCGGCACAGGATTTAGGTGGTGAGGAGAGGCAAGGGATTGCCACGTCTCACGCATTAAGGCAGCTCCCCCCCTTATTTAACACTGCCTCGCATGACTCGGATGCAGATGGTACCACGAGCTCTCAAGGCGCTCACATCACATCACCTTGGCGTTAATGGATTCAAGTGATAGTTGTATTCTGTCACTTCCCCGCATGGCAACCTTGGCACAGGCGAGCAAGGTTATATTTCACCAACTTGGGCAGCGAGGCATTTGGCTCATCAGTTTGGACATTGGTTTATATCTATGTTTTCCTTCTCTGAAGTATTAGCACTCCACCTTCATTCGGCTATGGTTTTTCTTCCCTCTGGGCATGACCCGCCAACGTGGTCGTTCTAAAAGAGGCGTTGTTTGGCATAGTACCTACGACAGGATGGAAAACAGAAACAGGGATATGAGGCAGCATTATGGATAATTGATTGGCTCATCGTCTTCGCTTTACTCTTCAAGTCCCGCAGGCCTCCCACCTTGGCACTCACCCTAGTCGTGTCCAGTTGAGTGGTTCGACCTTCAGGGAAATTCTCTCGAGTTGGTCCTGGGATAATTTCTAATGACCCATCCTTGTCAACTTCGTTGGCTCGCCCACCCATGCCCCCTCCTCTACCTCAGTCAACTACTCATGCTTCCATCCCTCTTTGTGAGGACTTCTCTAAGCTTCTCGACACTATGTTGATTCTGCACATCTTGGTCTTCAAGCTCTGGCACGACCTGGCAGACATTCGATTCAAGTTGTACATGATGGACCGTCGTAGGGATAGTATGGTCACCCTCTTACACACTTTGTTCACTCCAGAAGCCAGGCCATCTAATGTTGTTGCATACATGATGAAAGCGACTAGAATGATTCCTCTACAGAACACTGCTCAACCTCTTGGGCCTCCAAGCTAGTCTTGTTTTCATGTTTTGAAGAGTTCTTTGTTTTGTCATGTTTAGCAATTTTTTTATTTGGGCCCTGTGTGGCATTATCTTGTTTATACAGACTAGTAGTTCTCTTTTAATCTTTTTCTGTCAAAAGAATTTACAAGTCTGAGAGGCCTGGACTAGTTTCCCTACTAGGCAGTTCAGAGCCATAGTTTTTTCTTGTCATGGAAGCCGCCATAGTTTTTTTTGTTATGGAATCCATACTTGTATTGACTGTAATCAAATATTTTGAAAGGTAATATATAGATACTTATTTAGAAAAAAAAAAAACCACAACGATTTTCTATGTAATGAAGTAAAGGTAAAAAATATGTTAAAAATGATATTTTCCACTATATTTAAAAAAGTATGGAACCATAAATTAATTGAGACGAAATAATTTTATTTTCAAAAAAGTAAATGGTAAAAAAAAAATCAAGATTGAAAGAATCATGGAAAAATAACTAAAAACACTGTTGAAGAAAAAAAATAATAATAATAAATTGAAAATAGATGAAAAACAAGCATTTAAAAAAAATGGAAACATTATGGATCATAAAATTTAAAATATCAAAAATCCACCTAAAAAGGGAGGGGGGGTGCTACCTATAGCACTATTTTTTAAAACATGGTAAAATATTAGACCCCCAAAAAAACGAGAACTTTGTAGAGTTCTCGTTAAGTTGGTAACTATGTTTTTTTCCTGCGCATCCCTTAATCTAGCTTCCACAGAATTCATATCTAGATCCTCCATCATATTTGTCCAAATCTGTGTGCTTTCCTCACATAGCTTTCCACATTCCTCCTCTAATCTCTTAATAGTTCCTACCCCAGTTATAGTGGTTCTTTCTCTTTCTGCCTTTTCCTTTTGTGGTGTTCTTAGCGTGGTGCGTGATTCCAAGTCTTTGATCCTAGTGCGGAACCCTTTAATGACTTCCCTGATGTTTGAGACTTTTTCTTCGAGTGTAGCTTCTACCACCATTGGCATTTTTGGAATATCCTTATAGATTTTTTGGATGGCCCTGTTGTATTCTCTCTGCCTGCTACTCGGCCTCATCCTTCTCCTTCAATATTCTTTCGGCCTTTTCCTCAACCTCGCTCTTCTCCTTCGGTATCCTTTCAACCTTTTCCTCAGCCACACTCTTCTCCTATAAAGTGGTTGTATACCCTTTTTGAAGCTTTGTCTTCTCTGCCGCTACATTTTCCAATTCGCTTGATGTCGACTCTGCACAAAACCGTATCTCCTTCTTAATATTGATGTGCAATCCCTGTAGTACTATGGTGGGCATCCGTGAAACGAGTAAGTCCAGGTGACTTAGTCGTTGTATCTTCTCCTACATCTCAGGTGTTGGGAACTCAATCATATCTGGTGTGGTATACAACACTATGCGCCATGTTTCCATTTGTGAAAAGTAAGAGTTTGTGGCCACTGCCTCCATAGTCAGGTTTGTTGATGGTTCTTCATCGGATCTATGCTCTAGTGTTATCCTTGTTGCTTCCGAGGGACGTTGCAATGTTGTTAATTGTTCCTGCACCTACTAGTGCATTTCTTCTTGTTTGTGTGACACTTGCTCAATTGCTTCATCTGCGGCATCCCTGACTTAATAGTTGATTTTTTCGATGGCATCATCTATCAGAGTATAAATGGTTGGATCTTTGTTATCTTTGTGATATTTCTTCTTCTTTTGTAGGGGGGTTGGTCCCTCTCCCTTGTGTTTCCTCTTCTCTCTGAATGTTTCTTGTGTGTGTTCTAAATTTATGCCTTGTTCATCTCCCTGCCCATTTTTGTTTTTAAATAAAAAAGTGTTAATTCCTCGAAAAACAGTGGTCATTGTACATATCAATTCAAGTTCTCGAGCCTACCACCTATTCCTCCAAACTAGTGGAAACTGAAACAAGTGGCACCCTTTTGTTCTAGTAGCCAAAAAGGAAAATCCATCGCTTCCTCTTCCAAACAATTGGAAACCGAAGCAGGAGGTAGTAGATTATTGTGACAGAGCTATCTAGACATGCAGCAAAAAGACTGAACATAAAATCTAGATAGAGCATAAAATAGGAAAGTTGAACAGTAGTACAAAAAATCCATGTGTTTTGAAAAGGGAGTGCAAAGAGACTATGAACCTTAAACATTAAAGGAACTATTAAAACATGCCATCCTGAGTTTTGTTGTGAGGAGTGAAGACGTAAGGTTGAGCACATGTTGGGCATCTCTGTTGACTTTGCGTGCACGAGAAGGCGTCGAATAGCATGTCAAGTCTGCTACTGAGGAGAGTGTGCTTGTAGAGCTGCTCTATCATGTCCCTCTTCATCTCGAAGATGAGCTCCAAGTGTTCCAACGCCAGAAAGAAAGGTGAGTGCAAATCTCGGGCCATGGCCGAGGTATGTGGTGGAGGCCCAACTGGGCGATCTACCCAGGGAATTTCCTCTTGGACTATACAAGTCACCTCGTCCAAGGTTGTTGTTGTAGCAATTGTAGGAATACTGGTGTTGGGTTGGTCATGGTGGTCTGAAACCGTGTAGACGAGGGAGTCAGGCGGAACTGTAATTAGTTCCTCTAGAATTTCCTCCTCCACATAGGCCATGGGAGGCGACTTCAACTCCTTATTCCTTTGAATCAGAGCTGTCGAGGAAGCTTGTGCTAGATTATGAAGGCATTTGTACCTTGCTGCATAAAAATACCAAGAGGGACCCCTCTTGGGTTTCCCACACTCACAGGGCATGGGAGGGATGGAAGATCAGACGAAACTGAGAAGAAGAGCACGTAGAGTTGGACAACTAAGCAGAGTAGAGAACAATTACGAAAAGCAAATCTAAATGAAATGGGCCATAACCAACCTGGAAGAAATGGAGGAGTACCAGGGAAGCTGAAGTGACCTCGCCCATGCCTCCTATATCCATCGTCACCCCTCTTCCATGGCACATTGAGAGCTCCATTAAATCTGCGCGAGGGAGCTGTCCAACCTGCCCAAGAGCGTGATTAATTTTGTCCTCCATCCAAGAAATGAATATTAGGGTGGAAGCGGGCCTCGTTAATAGCTTGGGTTGCATGTTGACTGTGTGGCACCCTCTGAGCTACGTGGCAGTCCATCCAAGGATCACCCTCCCGTTACCCTATCCACTACCCTGTTCATTTGCATCATTATTAGGGTGCTCTGCCTATGTTTCATTCGCTGGAATATTCCACTCTGGATCTTAATCTTGCATGATCATGTGCATATCTTCTTCTGTGATCTTGTATTTTGTTTGGACCCATTCTTCCCTTGGGTCCTTCTTTGCATGTACATAGATATGATGTCAGTCTTCTTTAAATCACGCAATCAGGGTGTATGTCTCTACCAATTGTGGTGAAATGCATGGTGTGTCCTTGATTCATTTCCAAATCCTTTCTCCATACAGGAAGAACTCCACATTAGTGTCAATTTATCTTATTTTGTTATTTGTGTACCAGAAGTTCTGATACTTAGCTGCTAAGCATGGATTTCTTCTGAGTCCCAAGAACTGTGCATCCTCCCGCTCTTCCCATGTTGTGAACGCAATCAGAATTAGAAGCCATGGATAATGGAATTCCATGCCTCTATCATGTGCTTATGCGCAACCAATGAGGAATTGGTTCAATAAGTAAGGCTCCCAGCTCATTGGGACCCCTTCGGCACATTCCTCCGTCGTGGCTATCACTCCCACTAGCACTTAGTATTTTATGCATTTCCTCAATAACTTGCATGCCAATGTTTGCGTTGCAAGCCTTATTGTTGGGTCGCATATGCTTGACACATCCAACCCGCAGACACCTCTAACTGTATGAAATTGTTCTCTCATTGCCTCTAACAGAGTCCTGTCATTTTTCATGTTTGCAAAAAATGAGTTTGGAACTTGTCCCTGCATTAGAAGCCTATGATAATTGCAATTAGGCATTTCTCTAATGATATTGGCTTGTCTAGCCACAAATAACCTCCATGCACGCAAGTTAAGAGTAACTTAACATATGCATTCACCTCATTGCTCCGACCAAAATATGGAATGTCAAACGGGTTTAATATGCATGCTCGCTCCAATCCTCTTGCCCATAAATTTGGCACTAGTATGCTCAGGTTCGTTGTTGGATCTATCCTCGGTTCTAAGTAGTGGTGTGGTGCAAGTTCAAGTAACTTCATCATGTCATGGTTTGCATATTTGATTTGCGGCACCCTCCCTAGTATGTCTTCATCCACGATGACCCCTTCTAGGATGTCAAGCGTCACCAATTCATAGTAGGGATTCTTCTTCAATGTCACTGTTGGGGCATCATCTTTCCTTGGAAGAATTAGTCTCGGGGAAACCTCGGCTCTAACGATGATGCTCCCCCAGTCTCATCAACCTCCAGTTCTACTATTTGTGCTCTTGTTTGGGCTTTCTTTGGTATTAGAATTGTTTCTTTTGGTAGTGCCATTTATATAAACTAGTTACTGGTGATAATTGCTTTGACTCTGGAGTTTTTCTCGGCTCTCCAATATGTTTCTTGGCTCGCTCTTACTCACATGCAACTCTAAGTAACAATGACCAATGCTTGTCGACCCTTCACAGCTTTTGTGCCCCTTCGCCATTTTTACATGTCCCTTCGCACTTGATTTAATGTTGCTTTATTACCATATCTTTCATTGGATTTGTACCTCGTACTCTCAGTCTTTCATGATCTAAGACAGTTGTTTCCATTTATGGTTATGCGTCGTCTTTATGACTTATCATTAACGCTCTTTAACTGTCATTTCCGCCCTTTTAATTCCTTTAACGGTCATTACGGTCTTGTTCCACGTGTTTCTTATGTGCACACCTAACTATTTTTGTGTTGTTTATTTTATATGTGAAACACTCACTTTTTTTGTGCCCTTACGCTTATTGTAACTTACTTCAATTTTTTCCTGTTTTTCCTTCATTTTTCTTTTCTCTTTTTTCACTTTTTATTTATTTTTGTCTTTTTCCTACTATAATACAAAGGTTCTCACACAGGTCAGACTAGTGTGTGGTAGGTCGATTCTCCCTATAAATTTTTACTCGACTCCCATTCACCATTCCTCTCAAGACTTCCCATTCAGGGTTTCCAACTGCACAGCACCTTCCTCTGTCATTGGCTTAATCACATATGGTCCTAAAACTTTCCTGGATGTTGCATGAACTCACTGTCATACAGTAATACTAATTCAGCCACTTTAAACTTTTTTTGTTTAATATTTCTATCATGCCATGCATTTTCCCTTTCCTTCTGAACTTGTTGGTGGAACCCTGCGACAAATCGTTCTTCCTCAACCTGTACCAACTGTGACAATCTCTCCTCTACTGCACTAGAGTCTGAAATATCAGGAATCGCTACAACACTCAGGCTAGGCACAATAATAATGCTTAAACCCTTAAGTCCCAATCATCTATTCCTGCATTGCAGATCTTTGTCAGGGAATTCTCCGGAATTTTATTGAAAGCTTCTACTGTCCCATTGGCAAAAGGGTGATACGGTGTACTCTTCTTATGATGAATTTGAAATTTCGCAGTCAATGTTGCAATTGTCCTATTCAAGAAATGTGTTCCTTGATCACTGAGTAAAATGTGTGAGCATCCAAATCATGTAAATACATCCTTTGTCCCAATATTTACCTTATGTGTCTTTAGTGGTTGTGCATATGCAGCAGATTCAAGATCTAGTCCTTCTATTGTGTGTTCCCCCTCAGTTTCAGGTACTTGTACATTCCTTGGATATTCCTCATCGTGTTCCTCTTTAGCAACATTGTAACATTCCAGTAATTCATGGATAGTCATAAAATCTCTGTGCGCACTACACATGGGTACCACCTCCATTGGCCCTTCTTCTGAAAAGATCTTGGTTTGAATGGCATGTAAAGTTGCATCTAATAATGGAGATTCATGTTCAAAAGTAAATACCAAGACGTCTAAGTCAGCTCGTCCCAGTTTGTTGTTTCTCTGTGCATTTCCAGTTCCAAGTACCAATTCTTAGGAATTGTATCCAATGTATATATAAACATGTGCATCCTTTCCTTCTTCGGTATCGACCCCCATATGTTTTTGAACTGCACAATATGATATGTTGGGTCGCTTACCCATGTATACTTATATGAAATATGCTCCACCTCGATACCAAATCTTGCTTGTATTAGTCTTATACATTGCAACCAGTCTTCCATTCCCTCTTTGTGTGCATCCCACCATATGGTTCCAGTCGCCTTCAAGACAACATCTAATGACAAAAGTCTTTGTTTTTCGGGTATCTGCAACTCAAACTCTTGTACAAAATACTATATTTCATTCAAACCATCATATTTGGGTGGATCACGTAACTATGTTCCAATCCAGCGCAATGATCAAGTTAGGCATGCACATCGTCTAGTTGATACTTCATGCATCCTTTGCTGCCAATGTTTCGGACCTTCCTTTGAATATGATTCACACGAGCTAATGCTTCTCCAAATGAGTGCACCATATGTAGTGGAGTTAACATAGTCATCCATTTGCACAGTCATATTATACAAGTTGTCAATTTTGTTCTGTCTAGTGTTGGTTGTGGAGCCTGATTATCTTCATGTTTTATAGGTCTTTGTTTTCAGCTATGTTTATACCCCATGAAGATTGTACACCATGGAATACTATACACCCCTCCACGCGGGGGAGTTTTAGGGAAGACTTGACACCCCTATAGGTTTTGGGGGCTTATCCTCCCGACTAGGGGGTCTGGGGGCAACTGAGTCCCTGGCAGGGGTTCGAGGGCGTATCCCCCGAAGGAAAATTTGCCTTGTAAATGTATATTGTAATTTCATAGTAAATTTGGACCGTTCATTATAAGGTTGCAAATCTTATGGTAGAAGTTATGTTAGGGTTTTTTCCCTTATAAGGAAACCCTCTTTTATGAGGGAAATGTATTGCGGCTATGCATCATAATTGTGAATATTGTATTTTGAGAGAGGAAACTATGAGAGAAAGAAGAGGAAGTTACAGTGGGTGTGTTGTAGGTTGTATCCCTTCATTTGTTGGATAATAAAAAGGAAGGACCTAACAATTTATCTGGTGAACGTAGTCCACACTGGGTGAACCACGTATATCTATGTCTCTATTGTATTGTGTATCTTCTGTGTTTTATTTCCACATTTGTTTTTATTTTATTGCTCCGCGATCCTGTTTTTCTAACAACTGGTATCAAAGTGAAAGGTAACTCACAGGAAAAGAGGGTTCCTGGCTCGAGTGGGAGCAATGGCGGAAGATGGTAAGTTTACGGTCGAGAAATTTAACGGCCAAAACTACCAGTTATGGAAGATGCAGATGGAAGATTATTTATATAAAAATGATCTATTCCTACCATTGGGTAGAATAGCAAAGAAGTCGACAGCCATGAAGGACGAAGAATGGGAGAGTCTTGATAGAAAGGCACTTGGAACGATACGGTTGAGCCTGTAAGTGTTGGTGGTTTTCAATATTTCAAAAGAAAATACAACGAAGGAGTTGATGGGCGCATTGGCTAAACTGTATGAAAAACCCTCGACTTCCAATAAGGTATTTCTAATGAAGAGATTATTTAATATGAAGATGTCAGAAGGTAGGTTTGTTGCATATCAGTTAAATGAATTTAATACGGTTACTAATCAGCTAAGTTCTGTGAAAGTGGACTTCTATGATGAGGTCAAGGATATTCTAATATTGTGCGCATTGCCAAAAAGTTGGAACGGTTTGGTCATGGTTGTAACTCTGTCTCTGGTTCAAACACTTTAAAATTTGATGATGTTGTTGGTGTTATCCTTAGTGAGGAAATGCGACAGAAAATCACGGGTGAGACATTAGGTAATGTTTTAAACATGGAGAACATAGGAAGACAAAAGGATAGAGGAAAGGGCTCAGGGAACAACGAGAATTATAGGAATCAAAGATCCAAATCCAGACTGGGAAAGATTGAGTGCTGGAATTGTGGGAAGAAAGGTCATCTGAAGAAAGACTGCAGAGCTCCAAAGAATCAAAGAGATGGACAGCAGGAGAAAAATTAGGAAGCAAATGCAACAGGTGACGTGTTACAAGACGCTTTGATTCTTTCTATAAATAATATTTATAAGTCTTGGGTAGTAGATTCAGGGGCTTCATTTCATACCACACCCCATAGGAAACATTATCTAGATTATGTTCAAGGTGATTTTGGACAGGTTCATTTGAGTGATGATGCACCATAAAAAATTGTTGGAATGGGAAAGGTAAAAATAAATCAAAGGAATGGAAACCAATGGTTATTGAAAGAGGTAAGACATGTTCTAGATCTAAGGAAAAATCTAATTTCAACCGGGCAATTGGAAAGTGAAGGTTATATATCCATATTTATAGATAAGGTGTGGAAGGTCACCAAAGGATCATTGTTGATAGCAAAAGGAAAGAAGGTAGGTACATTGTATTTATGTGTTGGTAATACTAACTCTTCTATATATTTAGCTTCTATAGGAGTGAATACAGCATTGTGGCATCATAGGCTTGGACACATGAATTAGAAGGGGATGCAGATACTTCACAAAAGAAAAAAAAAATCAGATCTTAAACAAATTGATTTGGATTTTTGTGAACATTGTGTTTATGGAAAACAGAAGAGAGTCATATTTATCAGAGTCATAAAAGAAAAGAAAAGAAAAGTGAAAGGTTAGAGCTTGTGCATATAGATGTATGGGGACCAGCTCAGATATCATCTCTTGGTAGATCTCGTTATTATGTTACTTTTATCAATGATGCAACTAGAGAAACTTGGGTTTATTGCATTCGACAAAAATATGATGTTCTTGATACTTTTAATAAATGGAAAGCTTTGGTTGAGAATGAGACAGGAAAAAGGTTGAAGTGTCTCAGATCAAATAATAGAGGTGAATATTGCAGCAATGAGTTTGATTATTACTATTCAGACCATGGGATTCATAGAGAGAAGATAGTTCCAGGAACGCCACAAGAAAATGGTGTCAGAAAGGATGAACAGGACAATCATGGAGCTTGCAAGGAGTATGAGATTACATCCTTGTTTTCCCTTACAGTTATGGGCAGATGATATAGATATTGTTGTTTACTTAATAAATAGAGAACCTTCAAGCTTTTTGGATAGTGGAATTGTAGAGGAGGCATGGACAGGTAAAAAGGTAAACTATTATTTTTTTAATACTTTCAGTTGTGAAGCATTTGCCCATATTGATAAAGAAAATAGAACAAAGCTTGATGCAAAATCCAAGAAGTGTACCTTTATTGGATATGGTGTTAATGATTTTGGTTATCACTTATGGGATTAGGAAAATCACAAAATAATTAGTAGTAGAGATGTCATATTCAATGAGAAGGTCATGTACAAAGATCAGTTGCAGGGAAAGAAACGGGAAAAGGAAAAACCAGAATACACAGTGTTTGATGAGATCACTAAAAAAGAAATTCCAAAGGTACCAGAAAATCAAAATGTATAACAACATGAGCAACATGTACCTCAAACTCCTGCAAGTGTTGTTAGAAGATCTACCAGGTTAAGTAAACCCCCTGAACGATACTCTCATTCATTGTATTATTTATTGTTGATTGATTCTAGTGAGTTGGAATGTTATGAAGAGGCCATGCAGGTAGACACTAAAAAGAAGTGGGAGAAAGGCATGAAAGAGGAAATGGATTATCTAGTAAATAACCAGACTTGGGATTTGGTTCAGTTTTCTGTAGGAAAAATAGCATTGCAGAATAAATGGGTTTACAAGTTGAAGGAAGAAGATGGAGGCAAAAAATGGTACAAGGCTAGACTTGTTGTAAAGAGGTTTGCACAAAATAAAGGTATATATTTTGATGAAATATTTTCTCATGTTGTTAAAATGACTTCAATTAGGACTATTTTAAGTCTTGTGGCTATAGAAGATTTACATCTTGAATAGTTAAATGTAAAAACAGCTTTTCTCCATGGGGATTTGGAGAAAGATAATTATATGCAGCAACCACAGGGGTATGAGGTCAAAAGGAAGCAAAATTTGGTATGCAAGTTGAAGAAGAGTTTGTATGGCCTAAAGCAAGCTCCAAGGTAGTGGTATTTGAAGTTTGATAGGTTTATGACAGAACAAGGTTATAGTAGATGTCATTTTGATCACTATGTTTATTTTAAAAATCTAGAAAATGGAAGTTATATTATCTTGTTATTATATGTAGATGACATGCTTGTTGTAGGGTTTAATATGCAGGATATAAATGTGTTCAACAAGAAATTATCTAATTCATTTTTTATGAAGGATTTGGGTGCTCCAAAGAAAATCCTTGGTATGAGAATAACAAGAGATAGGAAAAAATGCAATTTGACACTCTCAAGGTGAGTGCATAGAGAAGGTGTTGGTGAGGTTTAAGAATGCAGAACGCAAAACCAGTTAGTACACATTTGGCCAACCATTTCAAATTAATCAACGAAATGTGTCCCAAGACACAGGAGGAGATAGAATACATGTACAGGGTCCCTTATTCATCAGCAATTGGAAACTTGATGTATGCGATCATTTGCACAAGACCAGATATTGCACATGCAGTGGAAGTTGTGAGTAGGTATATGAACAATCATGGTAAAGAACATTATGTTTTGGAGGTTCAGACATTGTTCTACATGGATATGTTGATCCAGATATGGCAGATGATAAAGATAGCAAGAGGAGCACCACAAGGTATATTTTTATTGTAGATGGAACAGCAGTAAGTTGGATTTTGAAACTGCAAAAGGTTGTTTCACTTTCAACAACAGAGGCAGAGTATGTTTATGCTACAAAGGCTAGTAAAGAGATGATTTGGTTAGAGAGTTTTATGGAAGAATTGGGAAAGAAGAAAGAGAAAATAAGGTTGTATTGTGACAGTGAGAGTGTCATTCATCTTGCAAAGAACTCAGCCTTTCATTCAAGGACTAAGCATATACATCTCAGGTACCATTTCATACAATCGGTCTTGGAAGATGGACATTTGAAGTTAGAAAAGATACACACTGTCTAGAATCCTGCAAAAATGTTAACAATGGGAGTAACCAGAGAGAAACTAAGTTCCTGCTCAGTTTCATTTGGTCTTCAGGCATGAAGGTGAAGATGAGAAATTTTCCAGGTCCAAGGTGGAGTATAGTCTAGCAGGTACAACAGCAGTGGAGTTGTTTTGATCAGTCTCCAAGTGGGAGATCGTTGGTTGTGGAGCTTGATTATCTTCATGTTTCATAAGTCTTTGTTTTCAGCCATGTTTATACCCCATGAAGACTGTACACCCAGGAATATTGTACACCCCTCCATGTGAGATGGTTTCAAGGGGGCTTGCCCCATCTGCGGGGTCTGGGGGGCTCATCCCCCCAGCTAGGGGGTCCGAGGGAAAGAAATCCCCTGACATGGGTTTGGGGGACAGTGTTCCTTAATAGGGGTTCGGGGGTGAAACCCCCCGAAGGAAAAATTGCCTTGTAAATGTCTATTGTAATTTCATAGTAAATCTGGACCGTTCATTATAAGGTCACAGATATTAAAATAGAAGGTATGTTAGGGTTTTTTTCCCTAGAAGGCAACCCTCTATTATGAGGGAAATGTATTGCGGCTATGCATCATAATTGCAAATATTGTATTCTGAGAGAGGAGACTATGAAAGATAGAAGAGGAAGTTACAGCAAGTGTGTTGTAGGTTGTATCCCTTCATTTATTAGAAAATAAAAAGGAAGGACCTCATAATGTCTCTTATGGACATAGCCCACACTGGGTGAACCACATATATGTGTGTCTCTATTGTATTGTGTATCTTTTGTGTTTTATTTCCGCATTTATTTTTATTTTATTGCTTCGCGATCCTATTTTTCTAACATCTATCTGGTTCAATATACCTCTTTCCTTCTATCGGATCCAATGGTCTAATAACCTTCAAGTCTCCTACCTCAACTATCATCTCCCTCCTTTTCATATTAATGATCGCATGATTTTCAAAGACTCGTTCAAATCCCATCAGTGCTAGATATGGTTGACTATCATCCACAATCTCAACGAATTCAAAATCTGCTACATTGTGCATGCCATTTATATTTACAGGTACTCATGTCAATCGGTCGATCAGGACCATCTTGTGTTGGTTTGCTAATCTTAACTGAACGAGATGCCATATCAACTTGGGTTTCCCCATCATTTCCCATGTATGCTTTGATAACACATTTACATCATAACCCAAGTCTAAAATAACGTTATCCACGTTGTATTCCTCAATCTGTGCACTTAGTCTGGACTCTTCGTTGGTCCTCTTTTTACGTAGTACCTGATTCACTACCCTTTGTGCAGCATGAATTTCCCTTTCTTGTGCACAATGATCAATCATTTCACATAATTCATTCAGTGCAGATTCATCTTTCATCAATTCTATGCAGCTTCTCAAACACTCTCTTAGATTACTTTCCTTCTCAAATAGTTTTTTATGGTATAGTACGATCACAGACTAGAGGGATGTTGACCACAGAAGGCACAGTTGATGTTGATGCTACCCAATCTGGTCCTAGTATCACTTTTATTTCCCTCTGATACATCTCCTTTTCCAGTTGAGGGGCAAATATTGACGTAGGTCCTACTGATTTCCTGACCCATTTCTCAACCTGCTTCCCTCGATTCGCCACATCAACCCCTATTCTAGCTCCTTCGCGTGTAACAACTGTTATTCCAGGTCCTTCATCGCGTTTCTCGGCTGATATATTTTGTACGTCCTGATTTGGGTTATGGTTTTGATTCCCTCTTGTCTGCCACTTTGCAAGCAGTTGAGGACAGTCTTTTGTTGCATGATCCAGTTCTCTACAATATGTTGAGGTTGTATAAGGATTTGGGCAGTTCTGAGCTAAGTGTCCCAGTTTATTACAATTGTAACATATTATTGGTCCTCTACCTCCTCTGCCAAAATATCCTCTGCCTCGACCTCTACCAAATCCTCCTTGATTTTCTAGATTAAATCCTCTCTTATTATTCTAGTGTGGACCACCTCCTTATGTCGCAGCATTTTCCTCCTGAATTCTATACATATATGAGGTGTGATCTCTTATCAAATTAAATGTGCAGCAATCCTTCTCCTTGTGCCCTACTGACTTGAAAAAGTTACAAAATAAGTTCCTTGGCGTACTCTGGTATTTCTACAGTAATGGACACTTAGTTGGATGATGTCCCTATTTCTCACATATTTCACAGTATCCCCCTCTTGGTAATGGATTTGGTGCTCCAGTTACCAAATACTATACAAATGTTTGGCATTCGTCCTTATGGTGACCTTCAGTCCTACACTTGGTACACCAAACTTGTTCTTTCTTCTCCTTCCCTTTTGTAAGCTTTGCCAATTGAATTATCAAGGTAGCTAACTGTGTATTGACTTACGCCATCCCTCCATCATCTCCTACAGGAGATGCTTCCAACTTCATTGCAATATCCAAAGCTTCAGGTTGCGATGCAACCTTTTGTTGAATCAATGACCTGTGAATGTGTGGTAGTAGTCTTGAAATAAACCATTCTTGATGTTGTTGATCAGGGATCTGAAATTTCAATCTACCCATCAGATCCTCAAATCATTTCTCATAGTCCCAAACTGACTCATTATACACTTGTTTGATTTCCTTCAACTCTATAATGTACTATGATTCAAACTTTGTCTTCTTGAACTCTTTCAACAATGCTTGTTTAATTTCTGCGAAAGTAATTGCTTGTCTTGTAGGTGTGGTACTCTGCAGTTTCATATATCAGACTAATGTGTGACCTATAAAAGTTGTTGCCAACTACGCAATATTTACAGCCTCATCTTGGACATTCTTCGTGGCCCAAATTGTTTCGCATAAAAACATATGTTTTTATAGGCCCTCTAACCCAGCTCCCTGGAACTCAAGCAGTCTCAATGTGTTGTCTAACCCTTCCATGTTTTTTTGTGTAGTACCACCCCTCGATGATGTTGGTTGACTCTGACTCGACGCACTGCTTCCATTGCTCTGGCTACTGCTCTTTGTATTCCCTTGCTAACTATAAGTGATTTTGAAAAATCTTCAAATTTTACTTCTGATCTAGGTAACACACACGGGGTCATGGAATCGATGTAGGATCTAGTTTGAGTAGGACTTAACAGCTCTTCTATTATAGCATTGAACTAAGAATTTTCTTCCTCTCCTTCTATGTACGGTATTTCTATGATCTGGATTATTGTGTAGGGTTCTCTCCCCTCAAGCTCATTGTGCGGCTCTCCTTTCTCAACCCCAGTCTTCATCGTCTTGTACCTTCTTCCACTGCGCGGTACTCCAAACTCGTCTTCCTCGTCTAATGCACCTTCTTCATTTCTATGCATCCTCAATCCCTCCCTTCCTTCTTCATTTCTTTCATCATTATTTCCTACCTTTAGACTATTTTTTGGTCATCCCCCAATTACCCTATGTGCATGAAGCCCCTTAGCAATCAGAATCCATCCTCATCACACACTTGTCACACAACATCTTTATCCAGGTACCCAATGCTTTCATAAACCTTCTGCGCGGACCCTTGAATAAATCCCTCTCTGCAACATTGTATGACTATGTACAATCTATTGAAAATTCCATAATATAACCTCCCAGTATATTGTTCAACCAGAAATCAAGTGCACGAGAAGTCTTATTACTTATAGAGTTCAATTTCCTTACCAACTCATGAGTCCAGTTCCTCGGAGTTGTAGTTTGATACCTTCCAGTATTCTCCACTAATATTTCTAACCACTCAGTTAATATAATCGAAAATTCACCGAATAAAATCTCATGCAGCTCTGTGTACACATACATTTCCATCCATTGCTCATCACTCATCCTAGGGTTTCTATTCTCTTTCCGAGCAAATTCTTGTTCCTTCCTTTCTAGTCATTCAGTGATCTCTTTCTTAGTCGCCCTCCAAAACATTCCCTTAATCACAGATTTTGGGTCCTAGAAACGGAACCATTTGTTGGTGTGCGGTTGTAAGACCCTAGGTTCAATTCATTCTACCAACAAACCATGTAGACATCGTCCTTTTCAGCATCACCTACATGCAAGTGAACTCTCACCCAAAGCATCTATTGGGGCTGCAGAAACCAAGTTTATGCAAGGATGAGGGGATGGGAGGCTATCATCATGTTCATTCTTACTTGGCTACCCTGTGTGCAATATTTTGTATCTCCTTCCCTTGATTAATTAGTAAACTTCAATTTTGCAGCATCATTGTGACAGAGATTGCAACATAAACTATTCATTGTAACATTCATATTTTCTTCGCATCAATTATCTACTACACAGATCTAGATCTAGTTATGCATAAATAGAACATTCATGAACATTCGCATAAAAAGACATTCAGACACAGAATTTAACGTGATTCACCCAAAATTTGGGCTATGTCCACAACGGTAGGCTTATTTATTATTCTTTGTGCAATCATCTCAGGATTGCGCACTGCGCTTACAATAGATACATCATGATGTATTTCCCCATCTTGCCTAGTCGCTTTGTAGTGTAATCCTCTCTCTGCAAAACTCTCCCTATACCTTCATACATAGACCCTCTCGCATCCTCGGTCTATTATTTCACTCTGTTCGTGAACCTCATTCTTCCCAACCCATTACATATTTATACATATAATTTAGGGCTCAAAACCCTAATCGCCTATCCCAAAACCCTATGACAACTCATGATTACAATTCAATGTTCAGGCATGCTTTTCCTATCTTTGCACCTGCATGTTGCTTTTACATTCCCAAATGTTATCCTTCCTACTTTTGCGTGTCTATCTTCTTTTGCATGCCTAATTGTTTTTGCACGCACCCTCATTCTTCGTTCTTCGAACTTCCTGTCCAACAACCGCCATGCTTAAAGACCAATTGAAATTGAGAAGGAACTCAATTTCTCCCTAGCTATTGTCTTCATTAACATGTCTGCAAGATTTTGGCTAGTGTGTATCTTTTTCAGCTTCAATTGTTCATCTTCCAAAACTAATAGTATGAAATGGTGTCTGATATATATATGTTTAGTCCTATAATGGAAGGATAAGTTCTTTGCAAGATGAATGGCACTCTAGTTGTCATTGTACAACCTTTTATTCTCCTTCTTCTTTCTCAATTCCTCCATAAACCTCTGTAACCAAATCATCTCTTTACTAGCCTCTATACCAGCAACATACTCTACTTCCATTGTTGAAAGTAAACAAACTTTTTCAATTTTGAAATCCAACTTATTTTTGTTCCATCGACAGTAAAAACATACCATGTAGTTCTCCTCCTCCTATCTATATCCCATGCCATATCTAAATCAACATTTCCTTGTAGAACAATATTTGAACCTTCAAAACATAATACTTGAGTAGTAGTACCTCTCAAATACCTGAGAATCCACTTTATTATATTCCACTGTTCTTTACATGGATTGTTCATATACCTTCTCACATCTCTCACAACATGTGCAATATTCATCCTTGTGCACACCAGCACATACACCAAGCTTCCAACTACCGATGAGTATGAAACCTTGGACATGTAGTCTATTTGCTTCTATGTTTTGGGACACATCTCCTTAGCCAGTTTGAATTGGATGGCCAAAGGTGTAATAACTGGATTTTCATCCTGCATTTTAAATCTTTCCAACACCTTCTCTATGTATTCACCCTGAGACAATGTTAATTTGAAATTTTTCCTATCTCTTGTTATTCTCATACCAAGTATTTTCTTTGCAGCACCCAAATCCTTCATCACAAAAGAATTAGTTTATTTTCTTTTGAGCACATTGATATCCTGCATGTTAGACCCTACAACAAACATGTCATATACATACATCAACAAAATAATACAGTTGTCATTATCTAGTCTCTTGAAATAAACATAGTGGTTATAATGACATATACTATAATCTTGTTCTATCATAAACTTGCCAAATTTCAAATACCACTTCCTTGGAGCTTGATTTAGGCCATACAATCTCTTCTTCAACCTGCATACCAATTTATCCTTCCCTTTGACCTCATACCCCTATGGCTATTGCATATAAATCTCTTCCTCCAAATCCCCATGGAAAAAAGTTGTCTTTACATCTAATTGTTCAAGACGTAAATCTTCTACAACCACTAGACTTATAATAGTTCTAATTGTAGTCATTTTAACAACATGATAAAATATTTCATCAAAATGTATACATTTCTTATGTGCAAATCCCTTTACAACAAGTATGGTGTTGTACCTATTTTTGCCTCCATCTTCTTCCTTTAACGTATATGCCCATTTATTATGCAATGCTCTTTTACCCGCAGACAACTAAACCAAGTCCCAAGTCTGGATTAGTACCAAGGAGTCCATCTCATCTTTCATGCCTTGATCCCACTTCTTTCTGGTTTCTACCTACATTGCTTCTTGATATGTTTCTGGTTCACTAGAATCAATCAACAATAAATAATACATTGAAGAAGAGTATTGTCCAAGGGGTCTACTTAACCTAGTATATCTTCTAACAACACTTACAAGAGTTTGAGGTACTTGTTGTTTTTGTTGTTAAACATTTTGCTTTTCTAGTACCTCTAAAATTTTATTTTCAATGATTTCATCAAGCACTATGTCTTTTGTGTTTGTCTTTTCTTGTTTCTTTCCCTGCAACTAATCTTTGTACATGAACTTCTCATTGAATACCACATCTCTACTCCTAATGATTTTCTGATTTTTATAACAAAAAACCAAAATCACTAAATCCATATCAAATAAAAGTACACTTCTTGTATTTTTCCTCAAGTTTTGTTTTATTTTCTATATTAATATGGACAATTGATTCACAACCAAAAGTCCTCAGAAATGACTAGTTTACCTTTTAACATATCCATGCCTCCTTTGGAATGTCACCATCCAAGGAACTTGAAGGCCCTCTATTTGTTAATTAAGTATTAGTATCCACAACCTCTTCCAAAAACTGTAATGATGATCTTGCATGCAATCTCATGCTTCTTGCACACTCCATTATTGTCTTATTCATCATTTCTGACACACCATTTTCTTGTGGCATTCCTAGAACTATCTTCTCTCTATGAATCCCATGGTGTGAATAGTAATTATCAAACTCCTTGTTGCATTATTCACCTCCAATTTCTAATCTGAGACACTTCAATTTCTTTTCCAAGGAAATACTCGAGGAAAACCCTCTGAGTACTTCCCCATGATCCATGTATGGTAAACGGGGTAAGTCATGGGCCCTATTAATGGAGCCTAACCTTGAGAAGATTAATAGAGTCAAACCCATGTCCTCCCAAATTCATCGGGGGGGAGACTTCATGTCTGGATCAAGACCACTTGAGTTAACCCTTAGGGCTTGAGACACTTCAACTTATTTCCCATCTCATCCTCAATAAATAAATAAAATAAAATAAAATAAAAAAATTCCATTTATTAAAAATACAAAAATGTCATTTTTTTTAATGCAATAAACTCAAATTTTCCTAGTTGCATCATCAAGTGACATAATAATAAGAGCCACCAATAGATGATACTTGAGCCAGTCCCTATACATATGTATGCACAAGCTCTAACTTTTCACTCTTATTTTTCTTCCCAACTCTGAGAAATTTGACTCTCTTTTGTTTTCCATAAACATAGTGCTCACAGAATCCAAATCAACCTGCTTCAAATCTGGCAGCAAATTTCTTGAGTGGAAAATTTGCATCCCCTTCTCATTCATGTACCCAAGCCTATGATGTCAATCTTGTAGAAACTAAAGTAATAGAAGATTCATCATTACCGATACATAAATACAACGTACCTACATTCTCTCATTTTTCTATTATCAATTATTTTTTAGTGACCTTCCACGAATTTCTTGTAAATGTAACTGTACAACCTTAATCATCCAATTGCCCTATTGAAATTTGATTTCTTCTCAAATTAGGAATGTGTTTCACCTCTTTCAGCAATCATTGGTTTACATTCTGTAATTTATATGTATCTTACCCTTTCCAACAATTTTACATGGTTTATCATCACCCAATTAAACCTATCCAAAATCACCTTGAACAAAGTATTGAAAGTATTTCCTATGGGGTGTGGCATGAAATGAAACCCATGAGTCTACCACCCAAGAATAAGTAATATTGTCTAATGAAAGGATTAAATAATCTTGCAACACATCACCTGCTACATTTTCTTCTTGATTGTTCTCTTGTAGCCCATCTCCTTGTTTTCCTTTTTGGGACCAATAATATTACTTTAGGTGTCCTTTCTTCCCACAATTCCATCATTCCAACTTCCCTCTAGATTTGGATCTACCCTTCATAAACTTCCCTCATCATCAAAGTTTACTCCTACAAAACTTAATTGACTACTAATTGTGTTAAACTCATTTAAATGATCAGCAACAAACCGACCTCCTAACATCTTTATATTAAATAAACGCTTCATAAGAAATATATTGTTGGAGGTTGAGGGTTTTTCATACAATTTATCCAATTCCTTCATCAAATATTTCATTGTCTTTTCTTTTGAAATGTTGAAACCCATCGACGCTTCTAGGCATAGATGTATTGTTCCTAGTTTCTTTCTATCAATAACCTCTCATTCTTCATCCTTCATAGTCATCGACTTATTTGTTATTCTACCCAATGGTAACAAAATATTCTTCTAATATAGATAGTCTTCCATTTGCATTTTCCATAGTAGTAGTTTTGGTCGTTAAGCTTCTCGACCCTAAAATTTCTTTCTTCTGCCATTGCTTCGAGTCAAACGAGGAAACCATCATTTCATATGAGTTTGTTGGCCAAATAGACCTTTAGCTCTGATGCCAGTTGTTAGGAATAGTATCGTAGAGCAATAAAAATAAAACAAATCAAATTGAGTGCAGAAATAAAACATGGCAAAAAACAATACAAGAGAGACATTGATATATGTTGTTCACATGATATATGTTACATCCATGGAGAAATAACCAGTCCTTCCCTTATTCTATCCAACAAAATGAAGCGATAACACCTACAACACATCCAACGTAACCTCCTCATCACTCTCTCATAGTCTCCTCTCTCACTCACATAGCCTTTAAATAGGCTTCATTACATATAATCCCATGGGCAATTACCATGGGCTCGTAGATCTGCAATGGTAAACCCATCATTGATCGTAATACAATTCCCCCATAAAAGAGGGATGTCTTCTAGGGAAAAAAGTTACCAACATAACTTCTACTATCAGATCTGTGTCCTAATAACGAATGGTCTAGATTGACTACGAAATTACAATATTTTACAAGGCATTTTTCAAAAAAAATCCCTCTGAGGGCGCTGCCCCCAAACCCCTGCCAGAGGGGCTCCAAAAAAGTGTCATTGCCCTCCCTAGCGACAATAGTGGGGATGGAAGCCCCCACACACACCCCATCATGAACTAGGATCCAAACATGCTTGAAACAAGACCTGTGAATCAAGAATATAATCAAGCTCCACAACCAACAACCTGCACTATATGCTTATGGACCTTTATATCCTTAGACTTGTAGGTTATTATATCCATACCTTCCTTCATTTAAATCCCCCACTAAAAATTATTTGGAGGCATATATTCACACAATAAAGTTGTTATCTTAGGTATTTACATAATCGATGTACATGTCAACAATAACTTCAACTTAATGAAATCTTCCTCGCATTAATTTATCTATCATATAGAAATAATCGTGTGAAGAACCTTGCTTAATCATGTGATTAACAAACCCCAAGTGCTATGAAACCATTTATTTTCCATCATTTTAAAATTTAATGACAAGCTTTGAGGAAGGATTTAGATTTCTAAAATGCCAAATCATGTTCACCGTAGATTTTTTTTATCTTTCCACTAGATGATGAAATAATGCCAAGATCGATTTTAAATACACAAATTGATTTCTAAACAAATCTCGTTCAATAGGTACGACCTACATGAAGTCCCAATTTAGGTGGAAGAAATAGATCACACATACTTCAACAAACTTAGGTTGCAATCTAGTTTTGAAAATGAAACCTTTAAAACCCTAGATTGATTAAAACAAAAATAAAAGGGGGAAAATTTAAAGTTGAGATGGCTAGAAAGGATAAAAAATTCAAATGCTACCATTGGGAATAATTCTTAGCTACTCCTTGAGTAGTTTCCCTTCTTATCTTGAGTGTTTGAAGTCCCCAAACACCTCTAGAAAATGTCTGGTGAGCATCAAAGTTGACCTCTAAAACTTGCGAAAAACATAGAGGGGTTAACCCAAAAGGAAATCAACCTAGGTATTGCGAACTTGAAAAATTAAAGCATACATCTAAGGCAAAATTTTAAAACCCTATGATATTCAATTTCAATCCTAAGACTTAGCTTCAAAAAAAAAATCAACAAAAAACAAGATGGATCAAATATCATACCTTACTTGTCGTTTTTGTGTTGCAATATCCCTTTCCTCAATGTCCTTTGCATGCCAAACCCTTCCATAAATATCCTAGAACAACGTACTCAAGAAAATAGAAAAATACCACACCAAATAATGAGCTAAATGAGCCTTCTCATCCATTCCAACCATAACAAGTGAGAGAGGAGTCATGTTTATATAGATAAGGCACCTCACAAAACCATGAGTAGAAAACCATGTGCTAGTACAATACAATGTGCCAATACAATGCACTCAAGCAAAACCATGAGCTAAAACAAAGGCACTCTCAATACCATGGTCTAAAACCATTTTGAGTCAATAAAATAATATATCATGAAATAACCACCTCAACCAACTCACACATTAGTAGACTACTCAAAGACAATAGGTGTGCTCCACAAAATGCTCTAACAACCCACGCATGTGGCTAAGAGAGAAAATGCACCTTCCACGTGTTCACATGTGTGGCTCCAAAATGCAACGATAATTTTCACATAGCATATTTTATTAACATTGTAACTGGGTCAATTTTTGCTCGATTTTCTATTATGGCCTCATTTCGGAAATCTTGCAATCATTTTTCATCTAATGGTATTATTTAGCAAAATTATGGGTACTTTGTCAAAATATAAATTCCCCTAAAGTTGGTCGCCCTCAAAATATGTGCTAAAATCACCAAATAATCACCTCTAACCACCAACACATGTGAGAATATTCCTCCAATGAAGCAAGTGTGCCTCTAAGAATGGTCCATGTGACATATGATGATGATGTGGCATCCTTGTCATCACCTAATGTGTTGTCACAAATCCCAATGCAGTCACATATTTTGAGGAAAAATGGCATGGATCCTAATGTAGGTAGATATGGTTGAATTGAGGTACACATCCCAATGTAGGTAGATATGGTTGAATTGAGGTACACATCCCAATGTAGGTACATGGATCTTGAGGCAAGTGCACGGATCCCAATGTGGGGTGCCCACCTATAATGATGACTCAAGCTTCAAAATAAGTCATTAGGCAATAAATATTAAATAATCTCTTCTAACATCTTAACGTAGGTTAATTTTATAAATTTCCTAAGTTTACCATGGTGAGACAACTTCACCCCTATCACATTTGTCAATTCCTAGGACATAAAGTATTTTCTAGGTCACTTGGTTATAGATAGGTAAAATGATGAATAATTAATGGAAAAAGGAAGGGAAACCTTATGTTTTGACCCTCAAAGTAATATTTAATGATGTAAAAGGTCTTTTACTAGTCATACTATCCTTTTTGAGCTATGAATCTTTATTTTTTCTACTTGTAAGCCTATGAGAGGGAGTTGTGCTTAGAGTTACCTCCTTAACACCTTTTTATTACCCCCTTTTTCTTTTTTCTTTGATTTTTCATAGTCCTTTCTTTTAGATATACATTTTTGGCATAAGACCTTGGGGCTAGTCCTTTTTAATGAAGTGACATAGCTCTAAGTTCATTACTTTTTCATTTTTTAACATTTTTTCTCTTCACATCTAGCCTTTTTGGCTTTATTTGACTTTGGCCAACAATCTTTGATGCTAAAAAGCACCCTAAGTTTGGTAAAGAGAATGAGGGGTGGGAACCCATAGTCAAAGGCCTGTAGCATGTTCTTAGTGGTTGGGGATCACCCACCTAAGATCACAATGACCCTCTCCCACTTTAGGCATGATCCTTACTACAAATTGAGTGTTCTCCTTGGTTTTTGTTAATTTCCTAGTGTCTCCATTAGTCATACTTTGTTTAATCCCTATTATTATATTTTATAAACCCTTGTGGTAATTTTGGTTTTTTAGCTAAGCAAATTGTGTTTAAGGAAATCAACTCGTGGATGTTACTTTAGCAGCCTGCTTTTTTGTATACCTCTATGTGCATATTTTGATCTTAATGATAATTAAGAGAGAATTTATTGAAAATAATACAATATATTGTGCTTCTATTAAAATATCAGAAACTAAGAAAGTTATGTAATGTTAATATTTTAACTTCATAACCTCATTAATGGACATGAATTAAAACCTAAGGATCTCTATCCATTGCTCCTCCCCAGCGTGGATGGTTATAATAAAACGTACACGATGCATCTAAAGGAGCTCAAAGCCTAATTGGGGAAGGGGTCGACTTCAATAATCATCATGTGAATATAATCAAGATGCATCACAATTTAAAAGCAGAGGTACTAATAATACCATCAAGTTTGAAGTTATCACGATAGGCATTAAGGAAGACTTTATTGGTAGTTTCAAAATAATTATTTTTTGAAGGTAATTCAAAGCTATTATCGGATATCCTCAATGACAAATCATTACACCCTTCCTAGGAAATAGCAAGCTACATTGCTCAATGTAAAATATGATCATCTCAATGGAAGAGAAAATATCCACCCTCATGAAGAGATCAATGAACTAGGTGTAGATTGGTTGATGAAACAAGTTAGCCTCCTCAAAAGGTAACCAAGTATACACCAAGTTTGAAATCGATGATGGTAAAGGAGAATGGGTGGAAGGAATTGACTAAGCACTTGGGCCCACCTTGATTAACTTGATAGGATAGGGTATTGCTCAATATTTACGAAGCTTTTTAAATATTCCTTAAATAGGCAACACTATCCAGATATGTCCAAAACTATTTTATTCTTGGGATTTACCTTTGCAACCCTAACCTATGATTATTCTCATGACTTAAAGAATGCTTCTTAAGAACAAGTTTTCACAAAGATTTGGTTCCTCTAAGTTTTTTACCACGAGAGAAATGAAGACAGGAATGCATCCAATCACCAAAGTTGGGATGCCTTATTTTTTAGTCAAAAGAATGGTTTGCTGCCACCAATGCGATAGCTCTTCTAACATAACTCGATAAACCCAAAAACCTTTGTAAATTATTATGGATGCAACCTATGAGTTCAGTGGGCATCTCCGTGAAAATGTAAATGAACGTCATCGGAGAAGCCAAGTATGAAGAAAAAATTAATATCTCTAGTGAAAGAATTAGTTGCATTGTATTGGCTTTCTAGATAGAGAAGTGGAGCTATTCGAGCAAATAATGTCATAACATAAAGAACGTAACAAATTTCATTGTAAACCAACAATCTAGCAAAGAGGAACACATCCTTGGGCCAAAATTTAGAGCGAATTCCCTCCATTATTAAAAAATAGTAGACCAAATTTCCTCCATTGTTAATTTATAAATGTGTTTCATGCCAATCCTAGGTCACTATTTAATCTAGTTTTATTTTGTCGAGGGACACAATGTGTATTTTGTATTTGTATTACTAAAATTATGTTGAAAGAGAATTGATAAATTATGTTGAAAGAGAATTGATAGTGTATGTATTAAAATGAAAAATAATAATTCATTGATAAAGAGGGCAATCTATATAAGCCTTGTTTTTTGGTCTAATTATGAAAGACATGTAAAACTCTCCAATTGTACTTGTCACTCTCAAAAATGGAAAATTTCATTATATAAATGAAAAACATTTCTTTAACCACCTACCAAGAAAAATTGTACTTGTCACTCTCAAAAATGGAAAATTTCATTATATAAATGAAAAACATTTATTTAACAACCAACCAAGAAAAACATTAACAAGATAGCAATTCTTAAAATAATTGTTAAAATGAACTAATCAATGTAAATACACCAAGACTAAATTAATAATTACAACGATGCACATAAATTATCCAATTGTAGGCTTCTTGTCAAATGTAGAGGTTTTGGAAATTCATTTTTTCTTTGTAACAAAGCTTTCAAGATGTATCAAAACATGTTTTCTATCATCTATTCTTAGAACCACAACTTCATCATCCCAAATACTTCAAACAAATAGAGATATAAGCATTAGAGCACAAGCAAGTGATCAAAGGCACAGAACATATGTAAGTTCCATATCCCTGCATGCTCCATACCTTTAGAAAGGTGGTAAGTCAAAATCAATACATACCATTAATTATAGATGTAGTTTAAACGTTCTACATTTATACCTTTTTTGAAGACTTTTTCCAATTAGTTTTGTCCAAAATTGAGTCAGAAATTTAGAAAATTGTAGATTTCAATGATTGAGATTACATATATAAAGTGTCCTCGGGTTTTTGAAGGTGATGAATCGATTTATGCCTTTAAATACGCCAATTAAACAATGTAAAATAGTGATTTTACCACAAATTGTGTTGCCAAAATCCGGTGATAGTTGCTGAAAAGTCAGAAACGTAGAACATTTAAACTACACCTGTTATATACCTAGATTTAATGTTTCTACTTATTTGATTGCAGCAAAAAGTTATGTAAGTTCCATATCCCTGCATGCTCCATACTTTTTGGAAGGTGTTAAGTCAAAATCAATACAACTACCATTAATCATAGATGTAGTTTAAACGTTCTACGTTTATACCTTTTTTGAAGACTTTTTCCAACTAGTTTTGTCCAAAATTGAGTCGGAAATTTAGAAAATTGTAGATTTCAATGATTGATATTACATATATAAAGTGTCCTCGGGTTTTTGAAGGTGCTGAATCAATTTATGCATTTAAATACGCCAATTAAACAATGTAAAATAGTGATTTTACCACAAATTGTGTTGCCAAAATCCTGTGATAGTTGCTGAAAAGTCAAAAACATAAAACATTTAAACTACACCTGTTATATACCTAGATTTAATGTTTCTACTTATTTGATTGCAGCAAAAAGTTATGTGGAGTAACAACTAAATTTCATTTTAAACAAATAAATATTTGCATTACACTATCCATCCTATCCAACCGTATGCTCATTCCCACTAGCAATGTCAAGAACCTACATGAAAATCAACTTATCTATGATCTTACTAATATTTAAAAAATCATGAAAATGTGATTTATCCATAACCATAATCCTACTAGTACTTGAATTTGACATGCATATGAAATTGTTACTTATTTATAATGTTAATTTGGCATATATACGAAAATGTCAATTATTTATAATCTTAACTAATACACTAAAATTTGACATGAATATGAAAATATACACTCTACACATGAAACTGTATAATCCTCATTGTAAAATTTGACATACATATAAAAATATACACAAGACAATATAATACTTAATATGCATATAAAAATATATGCATACTTAAGTTTAATCATTCGATATGCATATGAAAGTATCCGCAAKACCGGCATAAAATATATATACACAAGACTATAGAATAGAATAGTTCACATGATATTATAGCTTTGCAATTTCTAATCATTCRATATGCATATGAAAGTATCCGCAAGGCCTGCATAAAAATATATACACAAGACTATAGAATAGAATAGTTCGCATGATATTATAGCTTTGCAATTTCTAAGATGGATGAAATTTTATCTATAGAATAGAATAGTTCGCATGATATTATAGCTTTGCAATTTCTAAGATGGTAGAAATTTTAGTATCTATATGGACAAATTTTTAAGATTATATCAATATTATCAATATAACATAAATATTATCAATATAACATTGTGGATAACTTGTTCTCTAAGGATTTTTAAGATCATGAAAAATATATAGCGTATAATATTTTTAATGCGAAGATGAATTAATTATATCAATATAACATTGTGGATAACTTGTTCTCTAAACATGAAAAATATATCGCGTATAATATTTTTAATGTGAAGATGAATTAATTATATCAATATAACATTATGGATAACTTGTTCTCTAAGGATTTCTAGAATCATGAAAAATATATTGCGTATAATATTTGTAATGTGAAGATGAATTTATTGTCATTATCCAATAATATCATGAAAAATAATATTACATATAAATTATCCAATAGAAGTTTTAAAAAACACTAAATGTAAATGTCAATGTGGCAATTCAACTACTCTCAATTCCATTTGTCCATTTTCCCAATATAGTAAAACATATATTTAGTCTCCTTGTACTGTTCTAAACTGTGTAAAAAACGTCTTTGTTCCCTTGATATGTACTAAATGTAAATGTCAATATGACTATTGACCTACTTACTCAATGCCATTTTCCCAATATAGTATCTCAATTCCATTTGTCCATTTTCCCAATATAGTGGAACATATATTTAGTCTCCTTGTACTGTTCTAAACCGTCTTTGTTCCCCTTGATATGTACTAAATGTAAATGTCAATAGGACTATTGACCTACTTACTCAATGCCATTTCCCAATATATTATGACAAATATTTATTCTAAATGAACTATTCTAAACTCTTCATAAACACCGTCTTTGTTCCCCAGATACGTATTAAATGGATTATCAAGCTTAACATAGTTCAAGAGAACAATAGAGAAAATGCAATATTACAGAAAATACTCCACTAGAAAATTCCCTTCAAAGTTCCCAAAAAGTTTGTCAACAAAGGAAAGTGTATGCTGCTACTTCAGTCAGCCAAATTACATCCATATGACTTTTATGGAGAGGACAGCTAACCAATGAACCTGATGCACGTTAAACTGAACTCTCAAATTTTACCACAATTGATGACACAAAAGATAGCCAACTGGTAGCCCACCGTGAATTTCGTGAGCAAACCAATAGTCCAGAGAAAATTTCAAGCCATTTGCTTGTGTAATATCTTAAACTCGTGATTTGGATCTTCATGATCATCACTATAGAGTTAAATGGCACACACAAAGGGAAAAACTAGATCCGGGCACACAATCAATCCTGAAGATCCCAAGTTCATGTTTTACAAGAGCCATTCTAATTCCTGAGGGCCCAGCTTCATGTTTTAAAGGAGCCAATCTAAGGAAATAGAATATGCTTTACTGCCATATTACAAAAGTCGGGGTTCAGAACTCCCCATATCGCAAAGCCAGGTTACTCCACATAGATCAAATGAAGTGATTACCCTTACTAGAAAATAGGTATGTTACAAAGTCCACAGATTAGATTTTTTCTAATGTTAAAGAGTTCAGTCCAAGAACTTTATAACAAAGACCAATTCATACTTGATTGTAGGTTATGAACCAATAAGTTTCGACCGCGATGTCTCCTTTTAATCTATTGTCCTTTGTAGGGGATTGACCTTTCACACCTCAGGCATTTCAGAATTCGCCATATAGCCTCAAAAATCTTTCTACTTCGCATTGCCACAAAGCTAAGGATATCCGGCTCACTTTGTATGGCATTACAAAGCAACCCATAGCACTTAGTATGGCATTACAAAGCTGATCTTCATTATTTAAGCCTTTACTGTAAAGAACCATGCAGCAAAACCAGTTAGCAGCGCACTCTGTACAACAGCAGCAAGCAACTCGATTTTCCCCAAATGCTTTTCAACACCACTTCCCAAACTTTCAGAATACAGCATTAAGCTTTTAACGGTCCAAACGCTTGGCTTATTGAAAACCTTCTCTTCCATATCTTTGGCAAATACTATTGAATTATTTCTGCATTCTATCCCAATCATGGAGCTCAAATCATGGATTTTATTCCACTTAAACAAAATCTGAAAACACAGAAAATTCTATGCTCTAAAAGCATTTTTTTAACTCACAAACTCCGTTGTATTGAGCAATCGAATTTTTAGAACCTTATCTCAAACTTGTAATATTTCCAAAACCAATTATAGAAAAATCGATATCTAGATTAGTAAAGATAGTGAAAGCAAAATCCTTATAAAATGATACATAATAATAACAATGTCATCAATCACCAGAGAGACATTCATTAGTTTTGTTTTCCAGTGAACTACATAATAGTAACAATGTCATCAATCACCAGAGAGCCATTCATTATTTTGTTTTCCAGTGAACATAACCAATGATAGCGGTAATACAGGAATAATGCATGTGACTCTCACCATGAAAGATGGCAAATGGTGTAAAACCCTCTCACCATGAAAGATGGCAAATGGTGTAAAATCCTCTCACCATAAACTCTGATAGCAATCAAGTGTAAATGCTACGTTGCAAAATACATTCTTGTTTTTGGAGCTAAAGAGAACTTCCCATTACAGGTTAAAAATTCTACATGTTCAAATGGGGTGCATCAAAAACTTCAAAACTTTCAAGCTTGTCTCGCCATTAGCCATGAAGATCAGTTAAAAGCCTTCCTTAATTGCTCTAGTAAAGGTTTGTCATCTATGGTATTTAATAGATCTATTAGGTTTGGCAATGAATATAACTAATAATAGCAGTTATAGAGACGAATAGTGCATGTGCCTCTCAACCATGAAAGATGACGAAACGTGTAAAATCCTCTCACCACACTGACAGCAATCAGGTGTAAATGCTATTTTATAAAAAACAGTCCTCTTTCTGGAGCTAAAGAGACAACTTTCCATTACATGTTTAGCATTCTGTAAGTTCAAATGGGGTGCATCAAAAATTTCAATATGTCCAAGCTTATCATCGCCATACACCTTGAATATCAATGAAAAATTTTCCTTAATTGCTTTAGTAAAGGTTTGTCATCTATGGTATTTAATATTCAAAATATCTAGAAATAAGCTCACCAAATTCTTTGCTAATAAAACCAAGATTCTCAATTAACTGAATAGGCGCAGTACTTCAATACCATCATTAAGCCCAATATTCTTTATGGCATTAAACTCTGGGGCCCTGGTTTCACTTTAATGGATTGGTCCCGAGTTGAGAGAGCTTAATGTATCATGCTGCTGCACACAATCCATTGCAAACAGATGGTTCCACAGGCATTGTCTAGCCCAAGTTTGAGGCCCATCCTTTATGCTTGGGACAACATTTTTAAGCTCTTATTTTTCTGCACAGGATCCACACCGTGGGGGACTCTGCTTCTGAACGTGACAGACACCCCTATCTTGCTCTTTACTCCTCCGAATGGGTTGCCACCCTTTGCCTTTCTGCATGCCAACAGAGTTCATTTTCTTAGGCCACGCACTCCTGCAGTCCAAGGCATATCTATAGACTGTCTCCCTCCTTCCAGCAACTCTTTTGATCCCTTTTCCCACAACAGGAGAGATAAATTGGGCAATGGAGTAGAAAATCTATCAAAAGTACATATAAAAGACTCAGAATTCTTACCTGTTGCTCAGCTGGTTATTCTCCCAGTGATTTCGCAAAAAAGAAGACAAGCAGGGAGGGCATGTTCAGCACCTCTTTACAGCAGTAATGAATAGGCTTAATGAGAACAGAGTAGACAGTTATAGATTACTGTTTGGTAGAGGGCACATTAGGCACAGTTATCTAGGTTCCCAGCACATGCATTGCATCCAGGCTGTGCACTCCTACCTAGGTGCCTAAAATAGGTTGAGTCTCATTATAAGGCCTGTAACTGCTCCTCTATACAGGCAGGCCCTGGATGTGTGTTTTTGGTTTTCAGTTTATCAGCAAGAGTGTACACTGTTTATTTTAGAGTGCTATCAGTATTATTTCAGTAGTAGATGTGTTTTCAGATCTAGCAGTAGCAGTGATAAGAGTTACTTACATTTATTCTGTCCTCTAGGTTTAATAATTGCAGCTCTGATCACCATGAACAGAATTTGAACACCCCCCTTTAAAGTCTTGATCCCAAGATGACCTTTATTATGAGCACTTCACACTAAAGGATGGTTTTATGGCCTTGAAATCCTGCTTGGCAGGGGAAATTTTAGGGGCTAAATTTCTCCTAAAAAAGATTTGCTAATTTCCATTTTTAACTAAACTAATTCACCCAAATTCTATAGGATAAAAAGTATTTTACACTAAAAATCGCCAATTTTTTCTAGAAATTATATAAAATCCTTCGCAATTTTAATATTTTTACAAAAATATTGCCAAACATTTTATGGTTGGCATTTTAAGAACTAGTAAGATTCACCAAGGTTTTTACACTTTAAGATAAGTATAAATCCTTAAAATTTTCCCTGCTGCTCGGCCAACTGTGGGTTTGTTCACCTCACCTAAAGATCAAGGCAGACCACCACAGTGCAATGTCTGAGAGGCTCTGTCATTATGCCATCAACAAGAGATTGAATCTGAAGAACACTTTTATCTTTAAGTATCCTGCATACTACGAGCTCTGTGGAAGGTTTCACAGCATACAGGATTCAAGAGATTCCCTTGTGACCTTTCGAATTACATCTCAGGGAATTGGTTACCCACATAGGAGGGGCTTTGTGGGATCTCTCTAGGCCTGGATCCATTGGGCTCATTACCTCTTTCTTTCATCCTATCTATGTCAGTGGAGATGGCATGCAACAGGTTGATTTCCACGCTCATGAGTAGAATCACACTAGATCTCAACACCGGACCCACTCACTACAAGATACAACCAAGCCCCCTCGGCTCCAGACACTCTCCAGAGATTATCAGGTTTTGCAACAGTTCATTCACAATCATTGATGAGGGCAGGGATGCCTCCTCTTAAATGATAATCTCAAATGTTAGGAGAGATGCGGCTTATCGTTACGCACCTTGCAGGATTGTACAACCAAGCCCCCTCGGTTCCAGGCATTCCAGAGATTATCAGGTTTTGCAACAGTTTGTTCACAATCATTGACGAGGGCAGGGATGCCTCCCCTTCCTCTACTTTTATTTCCATTTATGATGTTGATGTTGAGCTAGGTCCTCGTGCCTTCTAAGGTTTGCCTAGATTTTTATTCTTTCCCTTATGTTGGTCATTTATATCTCTTGTACTTTGATAGCATTTTAGCTCTATTATTGTTCTAGACACCCCCACTGTTCAGTGACCACTAACTGTAATCTCTAGTCCCACTGACCTATTACATGGTGATTCATGAACATTAACATTAATCTTATCTTTGCCAACTCAAATTAGATTGAGAGTTTTATTTGCAGACTAAACATAAGGCAATTCAAAGATCAAATAAATAGCATAACATGTAATTTCGATGTAGTGTCTTTTTCCAACAGGCTCGCCTGGGGTATTTTGATATGGAAATCCATCCTTCCACTTTCAGGCATAGCCATAGTTGGTCTCCACTGTTGCCTCTCTTCTCAATCATATTTTGTGGCTTTCCAACACAGTACTGGGTATTATGACATGAAAATTGATCCTTCCATTTTCAGGCACAGCCATGGTTGGTCTCCAATGTTGCCTCTCTTCTCAATCATGTTTTGTGCCAAACCGCCAAAACCTGGAAGGAAGAATATTTTCTCTGATCAAAATACAGCAACAGGAAAAGCTTCAAGAGGAGAAACATCCATATATAAGAACCACCTTGCTGCTTATGCCCAAATGAGATTGTCTACTGACCATCTCAGAATGGCTATGGTATTCAATTTCCCATGTAGATGGGATGCACGAAATAAAATTATTTTGCTAAGCATTCAACTATCTGCAATGTCTTGCCATGATTCCATTTAAGTAAATCTCCCACTGCAATGTTGGTCAATTTTCACGAATCCAGCACACCTAATTTCATGAATCCAACACACATCCTAACATTTCAGCCTCAGGTTTAGGCATATTGTGTTAACATCGGTCTTGAAAGTATAGCATATGGCAGTAATAAAGAGAGATCCAAATCGATATGATTGTAGGTTTTCAAGTAACTGCACCAAAAAAACTGGGGACCTAAGATGTTTTGCATCTATAATATAATTATACTAAGATGTAAGATAAAGATTAGAGATCAGCATTCCTTAGATGTAGGGAATGTGTGCACAATAAAGTCCAAGACAAACTAAGCATTCCTACTCATGAAATTTAACATGTTTGACAATGCATGGCTTCATAAATTTTGAGACAAACTTAGGATACCTCTCCCAAGAATTTAACATGTTTGCTAATACATGGCTTCATAACTTTTGAGACAAACTTAGGATACCTCTCCCAAGATTATCATGAGGCTGTTCTGTAATGTAGTCACTCCCAAAGACATGTTTCAAAGGAATCAATCTTCAGGCCTTTCTGCAAAGCAATAACTCCATTGAAAAAAAGATAAGCAATAACTGAACATGGTCCAGTAACTATGTCATCAATGTTCCCAACTTCCCACAAGGTGTCTAATGTCTCTCTAAGACAGCTTCCACGGATATTTTGAAGTCTACAAAGAACAAAAACTGTTGTTGCTGCAGCACCTCTCAAACTCCTTGAATAATGTCTTAAAAATGAATTTACCTTCTAATATTGCTTAACAGAGAAAGCGGTTGGACAACATACGCGTAGCTCTACTTCAATTTTATCTATTGATCTAAATAGTGTATGGAAGCCTTGAATGCACTAAATTTAGTTAAAATTCAACAGATCATTGTCAATACCGTGACATTAATTTTACTGCGTATGCTTAGTTTTATATTGCCCAGTCTGCTCCATCATCGTGTGTGAAGCAACTTCTACTTTGGCAAAAAATAAGACTAAACACGCAAGGATTTTGCTTGTATGTGAACATCCTAGAATTAGCTAAATTTATTTTAAACTCAACAAATTGTCATCAATACTGTAACATGAATTTACAGCATATGCATAGTGTTATATTGACAAGTCTGCCTCGTCACCATGTACAAAGCAACTTCTACAGAAGTAAAAATTAAACTAGACATGCTAGGATTCTGCTTGTGTAAGTTCTTAGCTAAGAGACCACTTGCCAAAAATCAAGAAGATCAGACATTGTTGAAGCCTGCAAAAGACACAAAAGAGGTGCCCCAGTTGAAGACAGTGGGAATAAAAGACCATATTATGAAGAACAGGTAGCCCTCTCCAACATCTAAATACTCGTAAAAGCAGTCAATTTAAGGAAAGCAATATTCCTTTTCAGTAGAGTCACCGCTGAGATATGAATTATAATATTTTCTACAGAAAACAGCTCCAAGTAAACTATGAATATAATTAACATTTAGTAACATTAAATGAATACCTAGAAAACCCAAGGGATGCGATATAATGTGTTTAGAACACATATCAACTTTATAAACTGGACAAAGAGATACGGTGACAGTCTTGCTGGAAAACTAACTCCTCCTAAAGACCTTCTCTCACTAAAGTTTTCAATTTGAATCAAAGCTTCCTTTGACCTACCAAGGACAAACTGATTTTAATCATTGCTGTTGATAAAGTGCCATAATCTCGAATAAAATAACCAGAAGACTAGTTTCATGCAAGTTAAGCATCATAATGGTTTATTCTCTCCTCATTATACCATCTTTGGCATTGACTATTAGAAAGAAAACTATAACTCATAGCACGTAAACTGATGAATCTCATTTGCATATCTACCAATCTAATCAAGAGCGTGCATGCTCTAAACTGTATAATCATTCATAAGTTCTCAGCCACATCCACAGCTTTAAATGGATACACACCACTGTGCTACAAGACTGAATAAGTCTGTCACTTTGAATTACTAAACCTTAAAAACCCATAAGCGAAAAAGATGCCATACATGACTACAAATTCTACCTAATCTTGAAATCTAAGTAAACCACTGTAAAGGTGATTAAATTATTCATGTTAAAATCAAAGAAATGCCATCTTAGACCAGACCATCTGCTGTAGCATCTATATCTTTCTTGCTTTTTACTATAGCCTTTTTTCTAGTATCAGCATCTAGTTTCTCCAAGTCCCCAGCTATTGCAATATAGCCATACAGTACCCTCTTTTGCAGCTTAGTTTTTTCATCAGTCTCTACTAAGTCTGGATTCTCATCACTATTTTCTTGATTCACTATTGAAGACTGCACTCGTAGCCAATCTTTCCGCCCATGATTATTTCTTTCAAAATATTTGATTAGCTGCTCTGCCTCTTGTAAACCAGCGGAAGAGGGCGAGAATTTTACCATTATTGTGCCTTGATGGCCATCTCTTCCATATACTGCCTTTGATTTTCCACCAGTAAACCCAAGTTCTGCAAGCAGTAACCAACAAGAAGCATCTTACAAACAAATATCATAAATCCCCAGATAGAATATCATTCGAATCTTTCGCAGGCCACAGCTTACCAAGGTAATTCAACTGACAAGCAGCAGAAATGTTAAATATCTAAACATTTATAAAAATAAACAAAAGAATTGAATCATCAGCTTAAATACACAAGCTTCAGCCATCTAATGCAAAATGTTAAGAAGAATACAATGTTAAGCTGCTTGCCACGAGTTAAACATAACCAGGCCTATAGATTCTATTGAGGCTTAAAAGCCCAAATGAAAAGAACCTTCCACTTCAATGCCAACAACACTTAACTTTATTTGAAATTTGATTGACAAACATTTGGCATTCAGATGTTAAGTTGTCCAGCTTTGAGAAGAGCAAATCAGGTACTGATCAAATAGTAAACAATCTGAGTTGCAGGACGAGGAGTTGAGGGGCATAGAAACAAGTTTAAAGAACAAATAGACCATTTGTAACATATATAATTAATATGTATGCACATTGCAAACATTAACCTGATGAGTGCCACCAATACTGTCATTATAAGTCCTATGGCTCATCACAAATATTTAGAGGAACCCTATCCAAGCACTACACAGCTCCAGAAACTAATCCTCATCAATCTATGCGATATCCTCCTGAGCCACATACCAGTGTTGCTAGTTCCTTCAAAGTCTTCTGAGATTGAAATCAAAGGATATTGAGCAAAGAATCTACCTTCTCTACTCTCTACCTTTGCTATAGTTGGACCAATACATCTTAACATTAGAGGTACTAGAAATTTGGGCAATTGACGAGTGGCAAACTGAAATGCTTTTAAACCCATCCCAACACGTCCTCCAATAAAATCAGAGTTTCATAGACAATGGTCATCAAGCAATCCTACCTGCACTCCATTGTTTGCACGAGTCACCAAGTTTCACAGAACATAAGAAATATTGTTAAAGCACAATGCCATCATCAATAGTGAATATCTTCACAATGGCAGGGCCCAAAACCCCTCCACCTCTCAATTATCAATACAAGGCACCCACCACAGTCCTTCATAGTCTTCTGAGATTGAAGCTGAAGGACATTGAGCACAGAATCTAACTTCTCTGCTCTCTTAAAATAAACTTGAAAGGATACTGCCATTAACAGAGGGTGAAGCCATAGTTGGATTAGTTCCTCTTAACATTTAAAAGGTACTAGCAATTTGGGCAATAAGTGAATGGAAAACTGAAAAGGTTCTAAACCCATAACACATATTCCCACCAAATCAGAGTGTCATGGGCGATGGCCATCAAGCAATCCTGCCGGCACTCCACAGCTTGAAGGAATCACTAAGCTTCACAGAACATAGGAACTATCGTTAAAGAACAATGCCATCATCAATAATAGTGAATATCATCACAATGGCAGTGCCCAAAACCCCTCCACCTCTCAATTATCAATATAAGGCACTCTCCTATGCCTCTTCGCATACAATTCTGGATATAAGGAATAGGCTACCATGTCGAAAGATGTGTCCCATCTATGTAATATGATGTGTAAGATTTTACCAATAAAGCAGCTGCAAAGTAAGATCCCTCTGATGAATAATGAATCTAGCATGCCACAATGTACTGTCAAATGTCTCATATATCTCTTCCCTAACATAAAGTACAATCCCTCTCACAAAAGATGAACTTCACATGCCCCAACATACTATCTAATGGCTCCTATATCTCCTTAAGATTAGAGTGAACTTGTGTCTACATATTGGATCACTACAAGGATAGAATGCAAAAATGAATCTGCCCACCAATCATCATTTGATGCCCTACACTTCACATCCTTGCCATCAAACCAATCACTGCGTAACACCGTAGCCTGCAAAACCTCTGACACTTCAATCATTTTTTCTTGTAAAAGCCAGCTGACATTGCACATTTAAAAAAAAAAAAACTGGTCCTGGCATGAGACTTGAAAATAGCTAGGGATGTATGGCGATCATAAATGAACATATGCAGATGCTTAGCAGGCACAAACAACTCAAGATTCAGTCGGCCAAACATCCCCCGATGCATTTTTTAGGGCATGACACGACATGGGGTCGAAATACATGCTCCAAAATAACACCCCAGCTGTAAAACAAACATTTGTTCTGAACTCCTACATTCTAGTGTAGGATCCAGCCTCCATGCCATCTTGCAGATTTTTAAATTCAAAAGCCAAATATTTTCACTTTCCACTATTGTCAACTGCTCAAAGGAAGAAGGAACCTATTGAAGACAAGACCTTCAACACAAGTTGTGTGTTGCTTATTTGTATTAAGGTCCTTGTAACAAACCTCGTGTACTATTTCCAGAACCAGAAACCCCTCCCTGTTGAGTCCTTGATGTTGAGCCCCAACCACTCCAAACCCAACTTAACTCCCTCACATTGAGCTCAGTTGAGTAGGATAAGAGGACTTTCTACTTGACAATTAGATTGTATCTACTATTATTTGCATCCTGGGTATTTCAACCTTCCATGTAAGGTAGGTAAAGTTTCCTGCTGGTTTCATCCCTGCAAGTCAAAGAATGACTGGGATTCTTCAAATGGGGATCAATGCATTTGGGGTCTCAAAACATCACAATCATGCCCATTTTAGTACATTTTTATATAGCATGCTCCCAAGGTACAAGATCAAGAAAGATACGAAGAAACACCAACTTCAAAGGATAGCCAAAATCCAATACAAAGATATTACGAGTTCAGCTGAAGAGGATAAGAGCCGACAAGAATAGGACTTCCAAAGTTTGACCAACTTCAAGGAAACAAGTGCCAATCATTTAATCCAAGGTCAAAACATGCTTAGTTCCAAATGTAAAAATTCCTCTGAAAGCATGATTTGAATTCTTCAGTGCTCCACAAGAAATAAAAGCTGCTAAGATCAAGATATAAAAACATATAGCCAAAAGATAAGAAATGAAATGATTATTACAATGGCAAAGCATAATCAACCATCTAGAACATATTTTCTTTTTGTATTCTGCAACCTCCAATCAAAAAGGCCTTAAACATAGTCATCCACCAAAACAATGTAAACCACGAATGACAAATTTTCTGGAAATTGCCAGAATGTGTTCCAACAGTTTTTGAGCACGGCAAAACAGCTTCCAACAACTGGAAATATTTTAGAAAGCAGATTCACTGCTATTCAATATAATTCTTGGATACAAGTTTGCATTTTCTTCACGTTTTCAAACTAGGAATCCATCTTCATTATATGTATGGAAAACGACGCCATGAATTTCCCTTTATTAGAAAAGGGGGTGCACATTTGCCATAATTCAGTCTTTGTGATCAATAATCATCTATGCAGGTTTAAAACAGACTCAAAAATTGATACAGATGTTGACTCCCTTGCAAATACCATAATAAATTAATAATAGATATCCCGACAGGAATCTTGACAAATATTTATGAGGCCAAACCTTGAACAAGCCTAAACTCATTGGGTACATGGTGCTATGCTTGCTTCATAGCATGTCTGTCCATACTTGATGCAAAGTAAGAAAACAACACTTTCCAGAATCATGCTGACAAAAGGTCTTTCTTGCAATGGTTTTAGGGTCTAATGCACATTGAAAATAAATCCATCTTGTCACGAGATATAGAGATTTCATAAGGCCCAACATCCAAGAATTTGTTCAAATTTAAATTTAAATTTTATAAGCAATTCATTGGAACCTCTCATTCTCAATTCCAATAAATAAATTTTCATTGGACAAGGATATCATTCATTTACTTGGCCAAGTTCCTTACCTATTTATGGATCTTCTCAATCTTATCATCTAGCTTGCCAACCAAATGATCCTATTCTAAAAATTCATAGAATTAAGAGACTAGGTTCCGTGCAATGTAATTGTGGATGCAACAAGGAACATCCAAAAAAGGCATTATCTAAACAAAATTCTTTTTTACTATACCTGTTCTATCATCACATGGAAATTAAGGGGCAATACAATAAAGCACATACATACATTCACGAGAAGGCAACACCAGGTGTTGACAGAATACCAGCCAGTCACTTTAAAACACTCATGACCTCAGGCTCTTCCCTATTGTTCTTCCTATAGATTCAAAATTTAACTAAAACTATAATGCAATAGTGAGGCCTAACAATTAACAAACCATAGTTGGTTATTTCGTTTTCCTATGAAAAGGACAATATCCTATTCTGAAGTTCTGAACTTCCACTAACAATTGCCATGGATAGTTGGCAAGAATTGTGGCTAAAGTGGAGACAGCTCAATGATATCACATTTTGTGAGCTCACTTATATGAAGTCACAATTCAGTTGTCTGAATCCAATTTATTGCCACAGAAAGATTAACAAACTAGTACAGTTCCCCATACCAACACCTATTTCAACTTCCACTCATAGTTGCCATGGGTTGTTAGCAAGAATCGCAGCTAAGTGGAGACAGCTCAATGAATTTACATTGTGTAATGACATCACAATTCAGTTGCCACAGAAAGATTAACAACTTGTACAGTTCTTCATGCCAACATCTATTTTGAACATAACTAGCATGTTTCCTTCGTTAACAGCAACCACAATTTCAAATTTCTCCTAATTCTATTGCCCCCCTCCCCACGCCCTAACTCTATTTAAAATTTGGGGTTGCCTATATAGAGTCAGCTAAAATCCAGAGATTTTCCATCTGCGTAGCTCTTCTATGCATAATGCTTAACTTTCCCGCAAGTTAGCTATTAGTTCAAAATTTCGATTTAGAATCGTCTCTATCCTTTCATTCTCACATCATCACCTTTCTAATGCCTACAAATTCCTTATACATTTTACTGTTGCTTCCTTTTGTCATTCATTATTTATTAAGGCATGATATTCTTACTTGAACAAGCTCAAAGCTTCTCATAGACTTGCCTTCCAAAACTATGTAAATTTGATCTTGCAGACAATGCCTTGTAAATCTCCTCTGAAATCCTGTCATTTCCATAGAAGAAAATTAAACTACTAATAGTCTTCAAGCAAAGGGCCCATGTGCATATTCAAAGTCATCGAACTAATCAAATTCCTACAGCCCTCCTAAACAATGTTATCAGAACCGAAAACCGGAATGGACCGGTTGACCCCAAAAATTTGAATCCGGACCGAACCAGTCGACCCCAAAAATTCGAAACCAGACCGGACCAGAAAAAAAACAGATCAAAAAACCGATCGACCAAAAACTACATAAAATATTCAAAATTTGAAAATATATATATATATATTCATGTGCATCAATACAAATCCAAACCATTTATACACAAATATGCAAAGATTCTCATTTATATAGCGAGTAAGAGTGCATATAACCAAAATAGCACCGAGTGCAATACATATATGAAGTTCTGAACAAAACTACATCAATAAAGAGGCTCTAAATGCCCTCTAGAGTCCAAAAATAAACATAGTATATTGTATGATACTAGAATCTAGCTGCTACTGTACTAATCATCGGAATCCTCATCCTCAACATGAATAGATTGGGACCCTACATGGAGAGGATTATGGATTCCGCTTGATTCCCCTGACCCTGAAGGTCTTTGTACCTCTGGTTGTGGAAGTACAAATCCCTGCAAATGAAAATCCCTGGAAGAACTCCTCCAAAAAATCCCTGCAAACAACTCTCTTCAAAACACCTAACAAACTCAGCTCAATAAATCCAACGAGCTCAAATGAATAGTGTGAGTGAAGTAAAGGGGGGGACCTTTAAATAGGTTTGAGGGAGGGCCTAGGGTTAGTTGGTAGGCCCCCTCAACCACAATTTAAATTTTTTGTTTAAAAAAATTGAAATCCGCCTCCTTTAGTGCATCGTAGGCCCCCTCAACCACAATTTAAATTTTTTGTTTAAAAAAATTGAAATCCGCCTTCTTTAGTGCATCGTACAAAATCATATGGAACTGGCCGGTTTTGCTGAACCAGGCCGGTTCTGATAACACTGCTCCTAAATCATTCAAAGCCTACTAAAACAAAGAAATCGCATTATCTTCTCTGGTTCTAATGTAAATGCACCATAAGAACCTAATTATCCATCTTCAATTAAAGGGATAAATGGATAACCCTTTATAGTTATTTTGTCTTTGTCAATTGGGTTTAGCTCAAGTGGTTGGGAGGAATGATTGTTATCCTCCCCACCCAGGTTCAATTCCTGCAAGTGACATGTTGAGCTCTTCACAAGTATATTATTGCAATGGCTTTGAGCCTTGTTGTTGACCAGCCCTGTGCCACGAAGATTCTAGGGTTTACCATAGGTACGATCCCCGAAATGAGGGGAAGTACTCAGGGATTTTCTCCGGGCATTGTCACTGGCAAAAAAAAAGCCCTTATCTTTATTTTAATATAATTCAATTGAACAATTAGCATGAAAAAGACTAAATAATCTATCAGTGAACTTACGCCACTCATTAATGTAAAACATCTATCAAGATCAAACCTCAAAGAGATGGATAGAACCTGCATCAAACACTAGAGAAGAAACAGTACATGCCACCAAATGACCAAAAGCAGAAACAATAGATACCACCAACTGAGCCGCCGACCATTTGATATCTAGTAGCGTTGGTGTCCATCTTCATATATAATGTAAAATGATAAGCATACTGTAAATCTCATTTAATGAGATAAGAGATACTTTTGTTGTGGTTGAGTAGTTACACATGCATTTGAAAGGGGTTCTTTCCTTTGCTATTTGTTTCATTTTTCTTCTTTTAGAAAACTAATTGAATAATTGGCTGCAACAATCTGAGATGCAAATTCAGTTGCTGAAGTACCAAGCACGAGATTTGTCTAGAGATGAAAATGAGGCACATACCACTTTCTGCAAATACAAGGTGGCTTAAAACTGGGCCAGGCCACCTATTAAAGTATATCAGATCATTCTGATTAAGACAACACCCTCATTCCAATCAGCTAAGAAGTTAGAAATAGGTAGCCAGTAAGAACCCTCGATGAGCAGTTGTTTCAAAGGAGTGTTTGCAATTTTTAAAGCCACTGGCTGAAACATACAAAGTATCATATTTTCCACTACCATGAAAGGGACAGCTGCAACTGGGCCCAAAGAAATTTAGTTACCCTATATAAGCTATGATGCAAGCTTAATCTTCTACTTCCGACATCATTTGTACGGATGGATAATGAAATAAATGACAGCAGACTCTTGATACCTATGCTAGAAATCTTGAAAAATATATGAAGTGATGGATATGATCTGAATAATTGCGGATCTCATTCTCCCGATGATGAGGCCAGCACAGGGCTTGAAGCGTTGAGAGAGATACATAAACATATTAACACATTTATACACCTTTCTCATATGCTAAATAAAAACAGGAAAGAGCAGAGAATGCGTCCTAGAAGGCTCCTTATAGTCATTTGAAGTTCATTTCATAGTTGCCAGAGCGCAGAGCGGAGCAGGAGCATCTTTTTCCAAAATACCTAGGAAGCGGAGCATCTCAGGAGCATCCTTTTTATATATTTTTTAAATATATTATATTGCATTTATATTCAAAAAAACATGCAGAATACCGAATTAGTTGCAGAATATATGAAAACATGCATATTTGTGCTACTTGTAGATGAATACTACATTATTATGAAGTTAGAAATGCCACCCATAGTACATTAATGATTATATTGAAACTTCGAAAGAAGAATTATGAATAAATGAGCAAGAACATGTAAATGACAATCAATGTTCCACCATTGCTTATATTGGGATCCACATCATTAGTATCATCCTTCTTCCTTTGCCTCTTGCCTGGCCTTTGCCTCTACCTCGATCCTCTAGGGACATTAGTCGACACCACCAATTTTGATGAATCTACCTAATCCTATCCTTAAAATATGGTAGAAAAAGTTTAACATGACTAATCAATGATTTTGGTTTGAGTGAGGAGTACATATTTGCTAAGACCGTGACAAAGGAGTTAAACAATCAACACCACCAACATTGGGGTACGTAAAGGGCTTGGTGCTCCTGATTAAATGCAGATCACGTACCCTCATACATGATAGAATCCAATGAAAATGCTGCAATCCCATCAATCCTGAAATCCTGAAAACTGTTAAGTCTGCTGAATTCTAAATGGGATATGAAATTCTACTTTCTCCATATGAAGTCTGATGAGTTGGAACCACTCTCAAACATCCTGAAACAATTAATGGTAATGTTAAAAAATTTAAGTAAAAGGATAAAAAGGAAAGATAAGGGAAATGTTCCTTCCTTTTTATCCTTTTACTTCAAGAATTTAACAATACCATCAGGGGGTGTTCAGAGAGCGCTTTGGGAGCACACTCCCGAGCTCCGGGAGCATCCCCGAGAGCATGGTGCTCCCAAAAGGGCAGGGAGCGTCCTAAAACTGCCCAGTGCACACTCCCTGTTTTTGGGGGAGCACGCTCCCAGGAGCACTCCCTGGACACTCCCACTCAGAGTGCAGTTCCGGGCTTGGGAGCGGGGGGGAGGGCACTCCCAGTAACACTGGTTCATTTCATATATGGCAAAGGACCTAACTACACTAGAACCATATCTAAATAGTAAAGGATAGAACCATTCAGGGTATATTTACAGTGAAAGGACTTCATAAGTTCATATTAATGGATAACTTCCAAGTACACTATGCAGTCCAGTATACAAGCAAAAGCTGTTTAAACTTTAAAGAAGCATAAACATCATAAATTGAAATGGAAAAGGAAACAAAATAGGAATAGGGCTGAGTTGTCTTTGTGCACCTGCAAGTTGTTCATCCATCTCTCGATTTCCAATACCCACAAAACGGCCATCCTTTTTTTTTCCAGAGCATGCATTTTGAATAATAACTAATGGTGGCCATAAAATAAGATCTTGATTGTTTTCCATTGCTTCGGGTGCTGGGAATGACTGATATGATTTTTCATTATCTGGTGGAGAGGCATAGCTCCATCCCATCAAAACACATAATGCTTTATAAAGTCCCAAGTGTTCTGATCGCAGCACAGGATTCGGAGCATTGTATGCATGCATAACAAGGCTGTGAGTATCTGTAAAATCTTTGGATTGACTGCAAAACACAACTGGTCCAAATTAGACAAATGTCAAGTAATTATCTGAACTAAAATTTGAAGAACAAAAGATAGAAAATTATAATTGTAATTCCCCTGTACCAAAAGCTAAGAGTACTTTGGGATTACCCATTCTAGAAATGTTGAGACAGACCAATGAAATTGCTTCAATCATTGTGTATTGGACGGGATTAAATGAAATTTGTGATAAGCCATAGACTAAGGCTTTTGCAAGTTGAAAACATAGTTGATGACAACAGAAAGATTTAAATGTTCACAAAATACAACAGCAGACATCCATAAAGATAGCATGGGTGTGAAACACTTTATATCCCTCACATATAAAATGGGGGAAATCGGTCCCAGTTACAACATCCTTCCAATTGGTGTCAACTCCTAAAATGCAAAGTCATCTCTACTATACATCCCAACAAAACACTTCCATGTTTATTCCATAAAAAATGAGCTGATATGTCTAATAGGTCAAATTAGGGCCAGCATTGAGCTAACCATGGACAAATTATAATCTGTTTTGCCAAAATAAAACAATCTGGTTCATGCATACAGCTTCAAGTTATGAAGAATGCTTAACATTTCAGACACATTATGTGTGTAATCTGTAGAAATTGAAAGGTCAAAGATGACCTCTCTTCACAGGTTTGTTAACTAGTAAAACATCTACTTTTTATGAATGAGTCAATTATACAATCAGGCATCCTAAGAAATGATTCAAAATGCATAGAATGGGTGACTTATGATAAAGACATCAGTATCCACCAGACTTCTATATTCCAAATGGAATGACCAGGGACTCTTTATTTAGTAGAGAACTTATTCGCTAGATTTTTGTGAGAAGCTTTTCAATTATAAAACTATATAACATGCTAACAAGAGTTAACTAGCTTATTAAAGATTCATTTATAAGACTCAATTCCACCTGCCTAAAAATGTGTTCCGCCCTTTTCCATATGAACTATCATACTTCCCTTCTGGAAGCTGGATAACTCATGAGACTAATAATATTAGTGAAATTTGGGCTAACAACTGTGCAACTTCATTGGCGCTACAGATAAAAGACAACACTGAATCTCCTAAATTCTCATTGCAGATAATTGTTCTTATTATTGTATCAATTTAATTTTTAGCTACCTATAAAATTAAATTAAAACAACAAAGAAGGTTAAAATAAATTAAACAATAAATAAACCAACACAAAAAAAACTCAGATAGTCTGGAATGCACCTTTCAGTCGTACAAATGCAGCCACTTAATATAAGCTTCTTAATAAGAACATTTCAAAGACCAATTGTTGATATCAGTCATAGGTTTCAAATACAACTTGAATATCTCAAGCATTTGCGTAGCAACCATCCTCCTTGTAGTTTCTTCAGAAAGGCTGAATTAAAAGATTGTCATTAAACACATTCATTTCTCTGAAATGCCAAACCAGTATTGGTCACATCTACCATCAAATTACTCATGAGAAACAGAGTGCTGCGTTACAGTTCCTCATCATTTTCTAAATTAGAATGTTTCAATCTGGTGTCCTGCTTTTCAACAAGTTTCCCAGTCTATTTTGACCTTTTTAATTTGTGTGTTGCTCTCCTTTAAATTGGTCTCCTACCCACTCAAATATCCAGAGTACCCTTTAGATTTCAGAGACTTGATTCTAAGCGGGTCATGGAAGATTGAAAAGTGCTAGCAACTATCCAAGTAAATGCAAGATGGTGTTTGAGTCAAGCACAAAGTCAAAAAAGTTAAAAACACAAGTCCATAATAAACAAGATCCATCCAAGGTCATTCTACTGTGAATCCCATGATAGATGCATGCATGGCCAAGGCCCAAAACTAATAAACTACACAGTTTGGGTAGAAGGAATGAATCCAGTAAAGGAAAAAATGATTGCAGATTTCTTGGTAACAAAAGTGTGTAATAAAATAGTTCCATATACCTTGCAGATTTCTTGGTAACAAAAGTGTGTAATAAAATAGTTCCATATACCTACTACCGACCAATAATTCCACATACCTACTACAGACAACACATTGAACAGGCCCACCTTTCCCATCTTCTTGGTATCTTCTACGTTGCCCTGCATTCTCATTAAGTGATTTTACAAATCGGAGATATGCTCTATGAACTTGTTGTTTGAGCTCCTGATTATCCTCCACTAAACCAGGCTGTTGCACAGGCTCCCGATCAAATTTCAGGGCATCGTCAACTGCATGACGTTCATTCCGTGCTCTGTTTTGACTATCATGAAAATCATTCTGTTTTTGGTGCTTAAAAGGACGCTGATAATCATGCCCATCGTCCCGATCCCTACCTAATGCGTTATTATACTGTAAATCCTGCCTCCCCTGATTCAGTGAACCACCAGGGCCTGGATGGGATGGTGACACCCACGATTCAGCCGAGGGACCACGCATAATATCCTTATTTTTGGAAGTGAACCTCGATGCTGGAACTCCGTGCGGGCTATCATAATGCGATGGTCTTGACATTGAATATCCCCCAGACCTCATAATCTCTTCTTCCAGATACTTTTCACGTGAAAAATCGGATGTCCCTTGCTCTCTGCGGCGAAACTCTTCAATCTCCATTTCCCGGGCACGCCTCATATAATCCCTGTTATCCATTACCCCCCTCTGCATACTGCCACTAGCAGCCTCTTCCTCCGCATACTTACGCTTCAACAAATTATCGCCAGATCCATAAAAGGGCTCCCGAGGAGCCATGCGCATTGCAGCTGAGCGCGGGCTAACTTGATATCCATGGGGACTCATCGGATTCCTCGAACCCTCCACGGGGCCGCCGCCTTCATGGCCCAAATTCCTGTAAGGATACCCTTCCCTAGCAGATCCATCGAGCCCCGGGCCACCCGCCGGAACATAATCCCTTTCAGAAGGAACTTCCACCGAAGAAGAAAAGGGACCCATCCCCGCTACATTCCCATACTGATAATCACGGGGAGCCCTGGGTATCGAACTTTCATCACCTGGACCTTCTCTGGAATTCTCATACACCGACGAACCATAATTCTCATACCCTGAGCCGCTGGATTGTAGCGGCGGCGCCATTGGGCTTGCGCCGTAAAACCTCTCATTCTCAGCCTTCCTTGCATCAAGAGGGCCCACATGCGCATGAGAGTTTTCAGGCACGGCATATTGATTTTTATGACTATGGTGGTGCCTAGGACTCAATTCACGGCTACCAAACTTTGCATTCTCGAATGAAGAGACAGCGGCGTTACCTGAGGGGAAGGGCTCTTGCTGCTCGGACTGGGGCAACGAGTAGTACGTGCGGACAGTCCCGTCCATCATGGTGATTGATCGCCTTTCGAGTATTTCAAACCCTAACTGAACCGGCTTGGGCGCTGCGTTTTCAAGTCTGGGGTTCTTTGGAAACCCTGCGTCGACCGGGTCCCGTAAAGGTCCCGCTTCTGTTGGGTCGAGAGGTCCCGGGTTCGATTTCTGTGAATCGGCGGCCGGTGTTGCTTTGGGTTCCATGGGCGACCCGGCCACAGGATTCTGAGCGCCGGCTGTTGCAGGGTCCATATCAGGGGCCGATGCAACCGGCCCTGGCTGGGCTTCCTGTTTCGATTGCGGCTGTTGTTTGTCCCACCGGCTGCTTCTAGATTTCGATTTGTCTGGATGCTCACGAGATTCATTGTTCGACTCCTCCCCTCCTGCCTTCCCTCCTCTCATCTTCTTCACAAGCTCTTTGCTTCTCTACCAAGCTCTTTGCTTCGGACAATTAGGGATCGAGAAGCCGTCTCTGTATATCAATGTATACATATATTTAGTTTGAAAGGGCATTTATGAAAATGATGATAATGGACGGTGGATCCTGGCTTTTAAGTTTTCGTTTAGGAGCGGGGCGGGGAGGGGGATTCATCCCATCGAGTTAGGTTTTGTCCCTAAGAATCGGGTGCGTTATGTTTGATGTTTTAAAATAGCTTTTTACGATTTAAATGTTTTGGGTTTTTTAAGCGTATAATGCATAATGATACATTGACCTTTTGTCAAATATCAATAATGAGTTGTTCATAGAATTAGGATCATTTTATTATTATAATGGTTGATTAGTTAAGGGTGGATTATATTCATACAGCACATGA
>ML781585.1:0-20040 GCA_009831015.1 Picea engelmannii | reverse complement strand
GGTGACAATTAGACACAGTGGTACGAAACATAGTTCTGTGATCTGCAATTTATGCCTTAACTGGTGAGAACTTGGCAAGGGTTCGAAAAAATTTGCATTAATAATCAAACACTAGATGTTCTTCTGCGAGATACTTAGTCCTTTTTCCCTTGTCTTGTTCCCCTGTATTATCGCTTTTTATTTATATACTTAGTCGCGTTTCTATGATCACGTGTTCCAACGTTGGCGTGTTGACATATCTTCATCTCCATCTATATCCTCGCATGGTGAATTGGACCGCTCGTTGTTCCTTTTCATACTTAGTGAATTTTATGCATGTGGTTGCCGAGTTGACACAATTGAAGTCTGTTGCTTTTTGTTCTGTGATATACATCTTCCACTCAAAATTTGTGTGATCTACAATTCCACTGTGGACTCCTTCGTCCTTTTCCCCTTTTTTTCTTCTCGTGTATTATGGGACTATAAAGTATGGACATGAGATTTTATAGAGCATGTACGGATTGCGCATTCCATACCTAGCCACATTTTGGATCGCGGGTTCTTGGGCGGGCGAGCTCAAAATTGGGGCTCCATTGTTCCGTGCCCTACAAATAGCACCCAAAATTCCGCGATATACAAATTGACAAGCAGACCTGCGGACTAGCTGACTAAGCATTGCATTTCTATTGTTTTGTGTCCTCCAAACAATGCTCCCAGTTCCGCGATATACAAATTAACACACGAAGTCCAGGGCTAGCGGGTTGGAGATTGCCATTGTTTACAGATGGCAATCCCTGTCAAGTATCTAACAATATCTAAAAAATTATTCTCAATACTAAATTAGCTCTTAGTGGTGACAACTGGACAGAGAGGTACAAAACAGTTGACATCACACCCTCCGCAATATACAAATTGACTACAGCTTATGCATTCAAATGTTCGAAGCGATACAATTAGAACCTCAGGGCCTCGTGTCTTCTGCAGAGACTTTGTCAGCCTGTTTTGCATCCTCTTGTTGCCGGGTTAACGAAATGTCCAACTCTTGGATACTGTTTCAGGTTGACACCAAGCTTCGTTCTACCACGGTTCACAAATGTTTCAAAGTATCTGTTGTTGCCTTCCATCTTCACTAATTTCCTCTCGTTCCTAATATAGATTGGTTGTGCTCTTACTAGTGACAACTGAACACAATGGTACGAAACAGTTGGCATCCGGCCCTTCGCAATATACAAATTGACTACCGGGTTCACATCTTCTACTCAAAATTTTCATGATCTACAATTCCACCGCAAACTCCTTAGTCTTTTTCCCTTTTCTTCTTCCCGTGTATTATGGCTCTCTGGTTATATACTTAGTCGCCTTTCTATCATCGCGAGTTCCAATGTTGGCGGGCTGACATATCTTTATCTCCATCTATATAATCACATGACGAAGTCGACCGACCGCTGTTGCTTTCCATACTTAGCCAATTTTACGGCCGCGGTTACCAGGTTGGCGGTTTCGAACTCTGCTTCTTGTTCCGTGATGTACATTTTGCACTCAAAACTTCTGTGATCTACAATTCTACCTAATTCGGGAATGCTAATTTCTTTGTGTTTTTTTTCACGAACCTATGTAACAGACGTTACTATTATTTTTTTGTGTTTCTCTCCATAAGTGCATGTAAAGAAAACTAATTCGGCAATGCTAAATTTTTTGTGTCCAAGAAAAGCCTTTGTTTTAAAGCATACTAATATTTTTGTGTTTTTCTCCACGAACCTATGTAACAGACGCTATTACTATTCTATTGTATGCTTTTAAATGTTCATGTAATTTCCAGAGATATGTAACAGACATTATTATTTTCTTATAAATTTCTATAGTCCGCAACTTCGCTTATCAATTTGTATATTGCGGAACTGTGGGTGCTATTTGTAGGGCATAGAACATCAGACGCCCAATTTTGAACCCGCTAGCCCGAGAACCCGCGATCCAAAATACAAATTGACTACCGGGTTCACATCTTCTACTCAAAATTTCTGTGATCTACAATTCCACGACACACTCGTTAGTCCTTTTGCGCTTTTCTTCTTCCCGTGTATTAAGCCTCTCTGGTTATATACTTAGTCGCCTTTCTATCATCGCAGGTTCCAGTGTTCGCGGGCTGACATATCTTTATCTCCATCTATATAATCACACGACGAATCCGACCGACCGTTGTTGGTTTCCATACTTAGCCAATTTTACGGTCGTGATTGCTGGTTTGGCGGTTTCGAACTCTGCTTCTTGTTCCGTGATGTACATCTTGCACTCAAAACTTCTGTGATCTACAATTCTACTGCAGACTCCTCGAATTCGCAAGCTTCACTCTACCATGATTCACAAATGTTTCGAGTATATGTGGCTGTCTTCCATTGCAACTAAGTTCTTGTCCTTCCTAATATACATTGGTTGTGCTCTTACTAGTGACTCTTTCTAGTGACAATTGCACACACTGATACGAAACAATTCGCATCCAGCCCTCTGCAATATAGAGATTCACTACTGGGTTCTGACATCATCCCCTCTTCCATGTTACAGATATGCATTCAAATGTTCCAAACGATATAATTTGACCATCGGGGCCTCATGTCTTCTGGGGAGACCTTGTGACCCTTTTTTGGATTCTCCTGTTCACAGGTTCACGAAATCTCCATTTCTTAGTCACTGTTTCGGGTTGGCGCATTCGAACTCTACTGCTTCTTGTTCTGTGATATACATATTGCACTCAAAATTTCCGTGATTCACAATTCCACCGCGGACTCCTTGATCCTTTTTCCCTTTTCTTCTTTCCTTGTATTATCGCTTTGTGGTTATATACTTAGCCGCCTTTCTATGGTCGTGGGTTCCAGTGTTGGAGGATTGACATATCTTTATCTCCATCTATATAATCACACGACGAATCCGACCGACTATTGTTGCTTTCCATACTCAGCCAATTTTATGGCCACATTTGTCGGCTTGGCGGTTTCGAACTCTGCTTCTTGTTGCGTAGTGTACATCTTGCACTCAAAACTTTCGTGATCTACAATTTCAACGCGGAATCGTCGAACTTGCAAGCTTCACTTTGCCATGGCTCACAAATGTTTCAAAGTATCTCTCGTTGCCTTCCATCCACACTAACTTCCTGTCCTTCCTAATATACATTAGTTATGCTCTTACTAATCATATACAAACTGCCCTCTAGATTGTCCTACCATACCCTCTTCGTTGTTACGCGTATTGCACTCAAAAGGTTCTGAGACATACAATTTGGCCCTCGCGCCCTCACCTTCAACGGTTGTACCTTGTAACCCTATTTCGACGTTGTTTTTCCCGTGCTCGTGACCTCCATACTTTCTTACTATGCAATTAGAAACCTTTTATGCTAATAGCTAACCATGCAGGAACCGTCAACATTGTCATTAATGCGCGAAACGCTCGAGGAGATCTCCCATTATTACGCATTAAATCAAGATGTGCAGAGAGTTATTTTGTCCCTTTCGATTGTTCATCTCGAACACACGTCGTCGTGTTGGCCCACTCAAGAAATCTACAATGCTTAATCACTCATTGCAATATACGCCATGTTCACATTTCTATGTATGCGATTACTAGTGTTTAATGTTAACAACGCATCATGCAATAGCCGTCAAAATTGTCATTAATGAACGAAAGTCTCGAGGACATCTCCCATTCACACGCTTTGGACCAAGATTTGCGCAGGATTATACTATCCCTTCCAACTTTTCATTTCATTCATCGTCTGGAGCAAACAAATGTTCTTGTAGAGTTATGGCAGTAGGTCGGCAACAATTTTGTGGAGATACAGTAAATATCTTCGGACATCAGGACCAGAACTTCAAGTGGTCCAGGGCATACTTTTACTATTCATCCCATTCTGCCCATAACGAAATGATTTGGACGTTTGGAATCGTTCGTGCAGGCTGCGTCCCTAAGGTTTTTTACTGTAAGGAGGTGGTCTCTTGGTGCATCGAAAGATATATTCCAAGCCAAATAATTATTCCACTGCGCGACCATTCTCTTGTTTCTTTATCACCTCAGGCCTTCTGCGAGATGTTAAAATTGCCGGAGCCAACATTGATGTTCAGAGGACAAGACTGCAAGTAGTTTCTAGAAAAACATGATAACGGGTTGGACATCTTAGTCAACTTCCTCGAAGACCCGACAACAGTTCCTGAAGATATCACAAGGTTGCAGGTAAGTTCCTTTAGAAATCCATTCCGGGAAATTGCTTGGTTGTTTACAAGAATAACGAGACATACATCCACGACAAGCATTTCCCATATAATTAATTATATTTTGTATTTCACAGTCAATGACCAATACATTTTCGATTAGGGGAAACTAATTTCCATCGAGCTCTGTTCCCAGTTGTCACGATTCAAAGAATCGAATAAATTTTATATGTCATCCTACTTGATTTTCACAATAGTGCATTGTTGCCCGTTTCCAAAACTTTCTCTTTCCAATAAAATAAACTGTGGATTAGACCCAGTAACATTCTGGTACGAGGCCCAATGGAGGCACAAGGCCTCCCATTGTTTTTATGAAGTTTTTAATGTCTTTGTATAAGTTTTCAAAGATTTATTACTAGGCAAGGATGCTCCGCGAATGTCTGGCCAGGCAACCAAGGTTTTGAACAGGAAGGGCACACTTGAACAAAAGGAAAATCACAGTGTCCTCATGATCTTTGGCTCTAAGGAAAATCCTCCTTTCCTTCCATGCCACATCACAGACAAGATGTTTGTTGCAGAAATAGCAAGGCAATACAACGACTGGTTGCATTTTTTCCATGACAAGAAAAAAAAATAGTTCATTCCTCTGCCTTGGAAAGTCGGAGACTTCGTGTGCAGAAACATCAACAAGATTGACGAGTTTGCTACCCATTTCAAGAAATTGAACCTAACGTATGCTGAAAGGCTAAAAGGGTTCGACCCTAATGGGATATTTCAAGAACATTTACTGGTAGTTCTCTTTAACAACTCTTTTATCCATAGACACCTGACCCAAGACATGGACAATGTGGACAACAATCTTGCTTCTGCCAATTGCGACATAGAGACATTGCAAAGCACGACTGAATTGTACAGACAACATGGAAAAGTATCTGGCGAGAAAAGTACCCAGTCCCCCACCAACACTCCCAAGAGCACGACATCACAGAGCATCGCTTCAACGACCCACCCCAGTAAGAAAGCAACTCATAAATCTTCGAATGGAGGAGGAGATAAGAACCCTCCTCGCATAAAAAATGATAGTTCTCACAAACTTCCAGTGACGAAGAAGAGAAAAAACAATGTAGGGTAGGCGGAGGAACCCGAAATTGAAAGTGAACAGCTGCAACTTGAAATTGAAACTGAGCACATGCATAAAATTGGGTCGTCCACGGTGGAAATATCTAAGACCGAAATTTTTGATGAAGATGAATCCTTCGTATTCCAGAGCGCTGTCTTTAACAACCAATCTAAAAGTATGGTCATTGAAAAGAGAGATGTAACAAACAGGAAAGACAAATCTCACACAGAGATTAACTTTAGGAAAATGCAGCCGTCCCAAATCTCCTCATTTCACCAAATAACTGGTGAAATTCTTTGTGATTCCATTGCAGGAATTGAGACGAAAAATGACAATCTGAAAGACCGCCTCAACGAATTTGAGCACGCTTTCATTGCAACTCCAGAATTTGCCAATCCTTTGGCAAAAATTGTGCCTGCTACCACTGTAGCTAAGATGAAAGCATCCTCTACCCTCCTTGCATGCTCTAGAGCCCTTGTAGAGAATAACATCAACAAAAGAATGCAGTTAGTTAGTGAAGCCTAGGAAACATCGCAAAATTTAGTTTCCTTCGGAAAGAAGGCAGATGGTTTCCTGGAACATTTGGAGGCGAATTTAAAAAATGACCAGCATTTCTGTGAACATGTGCTGAACCATTTTGCCAACTATGCCGTCAACACATCAGAACTTAAAAGAAGACAAGAGAAACTCCCCTCCCCAAAGAGAGCCAAAAAAGTAAAAGCATGCTGGCAACAGAAAATTAACAACCTAGAGCTCATTGTCAAATCATGTAAACAAGTCATATCAGAAAAGGAAGATTTATTCACAAGCCTGATCCAAATAGACTTAGTCGAAAGTACCAACAAGGTTCAAGACCCAAACTTAATTTTCAAATCCTTGTCAATCACCAAAGAAGCCTTCCACGGACAAGTTGATATTTTAAAGGGGTTGTCTTTCGAAAAGTTTTACGGCATAGCTGAACATCATCTAGATGAGCACGAGCACTGAGTACTGGAGTATGCGACACACAATGAAGAAATTGAACAAAGTCTGGATAGTGTTTCAATGGATCTAAGGAAATTAGAAAACGACCTTTACGACATAGAAATTCGGGATGAAATCATCATGGCCCCCATGAAAAGCTACATTGAAGAATGGTTCCAACAAAGAATGGACAACCTCGTCCAGGAAGGGCAACAACCGGTCGACAGGACTCCACTGACCATCGACAACAACAACAAAAACGCATCGGGTTCATAGTAAGTCTAAATTTCATCTTGTTTTCTTTATCAATCCACTTTAAGTCCATATTGTCATCTTGTTTTCTTTATCAATCCACTTATGACCTCTTTAAATAGAAAACTGTAACCAAAGACTCATAACTTCCAATTTCTTCTTTTCAGGTCTTCCTCTCTACCGTCGCGCACTTCTTCTTTCGACATTCCTAATTCTTGTACTTATTTCTTTTTATGGTCCGCGGGAGCCCCAATCCCAGTCTATATGACAAACGCATTTAAATTTCCAGAAAGATGTAACACACATTATTAATTTTTGATAAATTCCAAGGAAAACTGATTCGGGAATGCCTTCATTGTATACTAAATTTTGGCTGTCTAGGAACCTTTCTCATTTGTTCCAAAGAAAACTAATCCGGGTCTGCTACATTTCTTGTGTCCTAATGTATGCTAACTTTTTTGTCTTGCACGACGTTGTTACTATTCTATTGTATGCTAACTTTTTGGGTGTCCAGGAACCTATACTTTGATAAATTTCGATTTTTCCTCTGTCCAGAAGCCTTTGCTTTCAAACAAACAAATTCAGAAATGCTAATTTTTTTGTCTTTTTCTCCACGAACCTATGTAACAGACGTTATTATATGTAACAAACATTATTTATTTTTGATAAATTTCTATAGTCCGCAAGTCTGCGTGTCAATTTGTATATCGCAGAACTCTCGGTGTTATTTGTAGGCCACGGAACAACAGAGGCCCAATTTTGAGCCCGCCAGCCCGAGAACCCACGAGCCAAAAAGTGCTAAGTATGGAGGTCTGCTACATTTTTTGTGTCCTATTGTATGCTTAATTTTTTGTCTTGCACGACGTTGTTACTATTCTATTGCATGCTAACTTTTTGGCTATAACAGACGTTATTACTATTCTATTCTATGCTTTTAAATGTTGATGTAATTTCCAGAGATAGGTAACAACCATTATTTATTTTTGATAAATTTCTATAGTCTGCAAGTCCGCTTGTCAATTTGTATATCATGGAACTCTCGGTGCTATTTGTAGGCCACAGAACAAAATTTGCTCAATTTTGAGCCCTCCAGCATTAGAACCCGTGACCCAAACACTAGCTAAGTATGGAGGTCTGCTACATTTTTTGTGTCCTATAGTATGCTAATTTTTTTTTATCTTGCACGATGTTGTTACTATTCTATTGTATGCTAACTTTTTGGGTGTCCAGGATCCTATACTTTGATAAATTTTGATTTTTATTTTGTCTAGAACCCTTTCTTTTAAAACAAATTAGTTCGGGAATGCTAATTTTTTTGTGTTTTTCTCCACGAACCTATGTAACAGACGTTATTACTATTCTATTGTATGCTTTTAAATGTTGATGTCATTTCCAGAGACATGTACCAGACATTTTTTTATTTTATAAGTTTCTATAGTCCGCAAGTTTGCTTGTCAATTTGTATATCGCGGAACTCTCCGTGCTATTTATAGGGCACAGAACAACAGAGGCCCAATTTTGAGCCCGTTAGGCCGAGAACCTGGGATCCAAAAACTCGCTAAGTATGGAATGATGACTCCGTGCATGCTCTATAAAATCTCATCCCCATACTTTATAAAAGTACATATTTCGTATGTATAAAACTAAATATCTACTTTCTAAAATTTGATAAATTTCAATTTATTTTCTGTCAAGGATCCCTTGGTTTAAAGATAACTAATTTGGGAATGCTAATTTCTTTGTGTTTTTTTCCACGAACTTATGTAACAGACGTTACTATTATTTTTTTGTGTTTCTCTCCACGAGCGTATGTAAAACATATGTAAAGAAAAATAATTCGGCAATGTTAACTTTTTTCTGTCCAAGAAAAGCCTTTGTTTTAAAGCAAACTAATTCGGGAATGCTAATTTTTTTGCGTTTTTTTTCCACGAACCTATGTAACAGACGTTATTACTATTCTATTGTATGCTTTTAAATGCTCATGTAATTTCTAGAGATATGTAACATACATTATTATTTTCTGATAAATTTCTATACTCCGCAACTCCGCTTGTCAATTTGTATATCGCAGAACTGTGGGTGCTATTTGTAGGGCACAAAATATCAGACGCCCAATTTTGAGCCCGCCAGCCCGAGAACCCGCGATCCAAAAACTGCCTAAGGATGGAATGAGGGCTCCGTGCATGCTCTATAAAATCTCATCCCCATACTTTATAAAAGTACATATTTCGTATGTATAAAACTAAATATCTACTTTATAAAATTACATATTTGGTATGTACAATTTATGCTGTCCAGGAACCTATAATTTGAAAAATTTCAATTTCTTTTCTGTACAGGAGCCCTTCTTTTAAAGATAACTAATTCGGGGATGCAAATTTCTTTGTGTTTTTTTCCACGAACCTATGTAACAGACGTTACTACTATTTTTTTGTGCATGCAAACCAAATGTATTTCAACTTGCTAGCCGCGTGTCTGTACTCGGTCGCATTTACTTCCATCCCAAACTGGCAGGGACTACGATGCCATACAACACTTGTTTATTATTCACAAATTACACCCACACAACACATTCACAGAGGAAGGGAAGACCAAGTAAACATGCATAATCATCTCACAACCAATCAACTATTATGTCAATAAAATATCACTACTTCTATGAATACTCATCACCAAAAGTATCATCATGTGCTGTATGAATATAATCCACCCTTAACTAATCAACCATTATAATAATAAAATGATCCTAATTCTATGAACAACTCATTATTGATATTTGACAAAAGGTCAATGTATCATTATGCATTATACGCTTAAAAAACCCAAAACATTTAAATCGTAAAAAGCTATTTTAAAACATCAAACATAACGCACCCGATTCTTAGGGACAAAACCTAACTCGATGGGATGAATCCCCCTCCCCGCCCCGCTCCTAAACGAAAACTTAAAAGCCAGGATCCACCGTCCATTATCATCATTTTCATAAATGCCCTTTCAAACTAAATATATGTATACATTGATATACAGAGACGGCTTCTCGATCCCTAATTGTCCGAAGCAAAGAGCTTGGTAGAGAAGCAAAGAGCTTGTGAAGAAGATGAGAGGAGGGAAGGCAGGAGGGGAGGAGTCGAACAATGAATCTCGTGAGCATCCAGACAAATCGAAATCTAGAAGCAGCCGGTGGGACAAACAACAGCCGCAATCGAAACAGGAAGCCCAGCCAGGGCCGGTTGCATCGGCCCCTGATATGGACCCTGCAACAGCCGGCGCTCAGAATCCTGTGGCCGGGTCGCCCATGGAACCCAAAGCAACACCGGCCGCCGATTCACAGAAATCGAACCCGGGACCTCTCGACCCAACAGAAGCGGGACCTTTACGGGACCCGGTCGACGCAGGGTTTCCAAAGAACCCCAGACTTGAAAACGCAGCGCCCAAGCCGGTTCAGTTAGGGTTTGAAATACTCGAAAGGCGATCAATCACCATGATGGACGGGACTGTCCGCACGTACTACTCGTTGCCCCAGTCCGAGCAGCAAGAGCCCTTCCCCTCAGGTAACGCCGCTGTCTCTTCATTCGAGAATGCAAAGTTTGGTAGCCGTGAATTGAGTCCTAGGCACCACCATAGTCATAAAAATCAATATGCCGTGCCTGAAAACTCTCATGCGCATGTGGGCCCTCTTGATGCAAGGAAGGCTGAGAATGAGAGGTTTTACGGCGCAAGCCCAATGGCGCCGCCGCTACAATCCAGCGGCTCAGGGTATGAGAATTATGGTTCGTCGGTGTATGAGAATTCCAGAGAAGGTCCAGGTGATGAAAGTTCGATACCCAGGGCTCCCCGTGATTATCAGTATGGGAATGTAGCGGGGATGGGTCCCTTTTCTTCTTCGGTGGAAGTTCCTTCTGAAAGGGATTATGTTCCGGCGGGTGGCCCGGGGCTCGATGGATCTGCTAGGGAAGGGTATCCTTACAGGAATTTGGGCCATGAAGGCGGCGGCCCCGTGGAGGGTTCGAGGAATCCGATGAGTCCCCATGGATATCAAGTTAGCCCGCGCTCAGCTGCAATGCGCATGGCTCCTCGGGAGCCCTTTTATGGATCTGGCGATAATTTGTTGAAGCGTAAGTATGCGGAGGAAGAGGCTGCTAGTGGCAGTATGCAGAGGGGGGTAATGGATAACAGGGATTATATGAGGCGTGCCCGGGAAATGGAGATTGAAGAGTTTCGCCGCAGAGAGCAAGGGACATCCGATTTTTCACGTGAAAAGTATCTGGAAGAAGAGATTATGAGGTCTGGGGGATATTCAATGTCAAGACCATCGCATTATGATAGCCCGCACGGAGTTCCAGCATCGAGGTTCACTTCCAAAAATAAGGATATTATGCGTGGTCCCTCGGCTGAATCGTGGGTGTCACCATCCCATCCAGGCCCTGGTGGTTCACTGAATCAGGGGAGGCAGGATTTACAGTATAATAACGCATTAGGTAGGGATCGGGACGATGGGCATGATTATCAGCGTCCTTTTAAGCACCAAAAACAGAATGATTTTCATGATAGTCAAAACAGAGCACGGAATGAACGTCATGCAGTTGACGATGCCCTGAAATTTGATCGGGAGCCTGTGCAACAGCCTGGTTTAGTGGAGGATAATCAGGAGCTCAAACAACAAGTTCATAGAGCATATCTCCGATTTGTAAAATCACTTAATGAGAATGCAGGGCAACGTAGAAGATACCAAGAAGATGGGAAAGGTGGGCCTGTTCAATGTGTTGTCTGTAGTAGGTATGTGGAATTATTGGTCGGTAGTAGGTATATGGAACTATTTTATTACACACTTTTGTTACCAAGAAATCTGCAAGGTATATGGAACTATTTTATTACACACTTTTGTTACCAAGAAATCTGCAATCATTTTTTCCTTTACTGGATTCATTCCTTCTACCCAAACTGTGTAGTTTATTAGTTTTGGGCCTTGGCCATGCATGCATCTATCATGGGATTCACAGTAGAATGACCTTGGATGGATCTTGTTTATTATGGACTTGTGTTTTTAACTTTTTTGACTTTGTGCTTGACTCAAACACCATCTTGCATTTACTTGGATAGTTGCTAGCACTTTTCAATCTTCCATGACCCGCTTAGAATCAAGTCTCTGAAATCTAAAGGGTACTCTGGATATTTGAGTGGGTAGGAGACCAATTTAAAGGAGAGCAACACACAAATTAAAAAGGTCAAAATAGACTGGGAAACTTGTTGAAAAGCAGGACACCAGATTGAAACATTCTAATTTAGAAAATGATGAGGAACTGTAACGCAGCACTCTGTTTCTCATGAGTAATTTGATGGTAGATGTGACCAATACTGGTTTGGCATTTCAGAGAAATGAATGTGTTTAATGACAATCTTTTAATTCAGCCTTTCTGAAGAAACTACAAGGAGGATGGTTGCTACGCAAATGCTTGAGATATTCAAGTTGTATTTGAAACCTATGACTGATATCAACAATTGGTCTTTGAAATGTTCTTATTAAGAAGCTTATATTAAGTGGCTGCATTTGTACGACTGAAAGGTGCATTCCAGACTATCTGAGTTTTTTTTGTGTTGGTTTATTTATTGTTTAATTTATTTTAACCTTCTTTGTTGTTTTAATTTAATTTTATAGGTAGCTAAAAATTAAATTGATACAATAATAAGAACAATTATCTGCAATGAGAATTTAGGAGATTCAGTGTTGTCTTTTATCTGTAGCGCCAATGAAGTTGCACAGTTGTTAGCCCAAATTTCACTAATATTATTAGTCTCATGAGTTATCCAGCTTCCAGAAGGGAAGTATGATAGTTCATATGGAAAAGGGCGGAACACATTTTTAGGCAGGTGGAATTGAGTCTTATAAATGAATCTTTAATAAGCTAGTTAACTCTTGTTAGCATGTTATATAGTTTTATAATTGAAAAGCTTCTCACAAAAATCTAGCGAATAAGTTCTCTACTAAATAAAGAGTCCCTGGTCATTCCATTTGGAATATAGAAGTCTGGTGGATACTGATGTCTTTATCATAAGTCACCCATTCTATGCATTTTGAATCATTTCTTAGGATGCCTGATTGTATAATTGACTCATTCATAAAAAGTAGATGTTTTACTAGTTAACAAACCTGTGAAGAGAGGTCATCTTTGACCTTTCAATTTCTACAGATTACACACATAATGTGTCTGAAATGTTAAGCATTCTTCATAACTTGAAGCTGTATGCATGAACCAGATTGTTTTATTTTGGCAAAACAGATTATAATTTGTCCATGGTTAGCTCAATGCTGGCCCTAATTTGACCTATTAGACATATCAGCTCATTTTTTATGGAATAAACATGGAAGTGTTTTGTTGGGATGTATAGTAGAGATGACTTTGCATTTTAGGAGTTGACACCAATTGGAAGGATGTTGTAACTGGGACCGATTTCCCCCATTTTATATGTGAGGGATATAAAGTGTTTCACACCCATGCTATCTTTATGGATGTCTGCTGTTGTATTTTGTGAACATTTAAATCTTTCTGTTGTCATCAACTATGTTTTCAACTTGCAAAAGCCTTAGTCTATGGCTTATCACAAATTTCATTTAATCCCGTCCAATACACAATGATTGAAGCAATTTCATTGGTCTGTCTCAACATTTCTAGAATGGGTAATCCCAAAGTACTCTTAGCTTTTGGTACAGGGGAATTACAATTATAATTTTCTATCTTTTGTTCTTCAAATTTTAGTTCAGATAATTACTTGACATTTGTCTAATTTGGACCAGTTGTGTTTTGCAGTCAATCCAAAGATTTTACAGATACTCACAGCCTTGTTATGCATGCATACAATGCTCCGAATCCTGTGCTGCGATCAGAACACTTGGGACTTTATAAAGCATTATGTGTTTTGATGGGATGGAGCTATGCCTCTCCACCAGATAATGAAAAATCATATCAGTCATTCCCAGCACCCGAAGCAATGGAAAACAATCAAGATCTTATTTTATGGCCACCATTAGTTATTATTCAAAATGCATGCTCTGGAAAAAAAAAGGATGGCCGTTTTGTGGGTATTGGAAATCGAGAGATGGATGAACAACTTGCAGGTGCACAAAGACAACTCAGCCCTATTCCTATTTTGTTTCCTTTTCCATTTCAATTTATGATGTTTATGCTTCTTTAAAGTTTAAACAGCTTTTGCTTGTATACTGGACTGCATAGTGTACTTGGAAGTTATCCATTAATATGAACTTATGAAGTCCTTTCACTGTAAATATACCCTGAATGGTTCTATCCTTTACTATTTAGATATGGTTCTAGTGTAGTTAGGTCCTTTGCCATATATGAAATGAACCAGTGTTACTGGGAGTGCCCTCCCCCCCGCTCCCAAGCCCGGAACTGCACTCTGAGTGGGAGTGTCCAGGGAGTGCTCCTGGGAGCGTGCTCCCCCAAAAACAGGGAGTGTGCACTGGGCAGTTTTAGGACGCTCCCTGCCCTTTTGGGAGCACCATGCTCTCGGGGATGCTCCCGGAGCTCGGGAGTGTGCTCCCAAAGCGCTCTCTGAACACCCCCTGATGGTATTGTTAAATTCTTGAAGTAAAAGGATAAAAAGGAAGGAACATTTCCCTTATCTTTCCTTTTTATCCTTTTACTTAAATTTTTTAACATTACCATTAATTGTTTCAGGATGTTTGAGAGTGGTTCCAACTCATCAGACTTCATATGGAGAAAGTAGAATTTCATATCCCATTTAGAATTCAGCAGACTTAACAGTTTTCAGGATTTCAGGATTGATGGGATTGCAGCATTTTCATTGGATTCTATCATGTATGAGGGTACGTGATCTGCATTTAATCAGGAGCACCAAGCCCTTTACGTACCCCAATGTTGGTGGTGTTGATTGTTTAACTCCTTTGTCACGGTCTTAGCAAATATGTACTCCTCACTCAAACCAAAATCATTGATTAGTCATGTTAAACTTTTTCTACCATATTTTAAGGATAGGATTAGGTAGATTCATCAAAATTGGTGGTGTCGACTAATGTCCCTAGAGGATCGAGGTAGAGGCAAAGGCCAGGCAAGAGGCAAAGGAAGAAGGATGATACTAATGATGTGGATCCCAATATAAGCAATGGTGGAACATTGATTGTCATTTACATGTTCTTGCTCATTTATTCATAATTCTTCTTTCGAAGTTTCAATATAATCATTAATGTACTATGGGTGGCATTTCTAACTTCATAATAATGTAGTATTCATCTACAAGTAGCACAAATATGCATGTTTTCATATATTCTGCAACTAATTCGGTATTCTGCATGTTTTTTTGAATATAAATGCAATATAATATATTTAAAAAATATATAAAAAGGATGCTCCTGAGATGCTCCGCTTCCTAGGTATTTTGGAAAAAGATGCTCCTGCTCCGCTCTGCGCTCTGGCAACTATGAAATGAACTTCAAATGACTATAAGGAGCCTTCTAGGACGCATTCTCTGCTCTTTCCTGTTTTTATTTAGCATATGAGAAAGGTGTATAAATGTGTTAATATGTTTATGTATCTCTCTCAACGCTTCAAGCCCTGTGCTGGCCTCATCATCGGGAGAATGAGATCCGCAATTATTCAGATCATATCCATCACTTCATATATTTTTCAAGATTTCTAGCATAGGTATCAAGAGTCTGCTGTCATTTATTTCATTATCCATCCGTACAAATGATGTCGGAAGTAGAAGATTAAGCTTGCATCATAGCTTATATAGGGTAACTAAATTTCTTTGGGCCCAGTTGCAGCTGTCCCTTTCATGGTAGTGGAAAATATGATACTTTGTATGTTTCAGCCAGTGGCTTTAAAAATTGCAAACACTCCTTTGAAACAACTGCTCATCGAGGGTTCTTACTGGCTACCTATTTCTAACTTCTTAGCTGATTGGAATGAGGGTGTTGTCTTAATCAGAATGATCTGATATACTTTAATAGGTGGCCTGGCCCAGTTTTAAGCCACCTTGTATTTGCAGAAAGTGGTATGTGCCTCATTTTCATCTCTAGACAAATCTCGTGCTTGGTACTTCAGCAACTGAATTTGCATCTCAGATTGTTGCAGCCAATTATTCAATTAGTTTTCTAAAAGAAGAAAAATGAAACAAATAGCAAAGGAAAGAACCCCTTTCAAATGCATGTGTAACTACTCAACCACAACAAAAGTATCTCTTATCTCATTAAATGAGATTTACAGTATGCTTATCATTTTACATTATATATGAAGATGGACACCAACGCTACTAGATATCAAATGGTCGGCGGCTCAGTTGGTGGTATCTATTGTTTCTGCTTTTGGTCATTTGGTGGCATGTACTGTTTCTTCTCTAGTGTTTGATGCAGGTTCTATCCATCTCTTTGAGGTTTGATCTTGATAGATGTTTTACATTAATGAGTGGCGTAAGTTCACTGATAGATTATTTAGTCTTTTTCATGCTAATTGTTCAATTGAATTATATTAAAATAAAGATAAGGGCTTTTTTTTTGCCAGTGACAATGCCCGGAGAAAATCCCTGAGTACTTCCCCTCATTTCGGGGATCGTACCTATGGTAAACCCTAGAATCTTCGTGGCACAGGGCTGGTCAACAACAAGGCTCAAAGCCATTGCAATAATATACTTGTGAAGAGCTCAACATGTCACTTGCAGGAATTGAACCTGGGTGGGGAGGATAACAATCATTCCTCCCAACCACTTGAGCTAAACCCAATTGACAAAGACAAAATAACTATAAAGGGTTATCCATTTATCCCTTTAATTGAAGATGGATAATTAGGTTCTTATGGTGCATTTACATTAGAACCAGAGAAGATAATGCGATTTCTTTGTTTTAGTAGGCTTTGAATGATTTAGGAGCAGTGTTATCAGAACCGGCCTGGTTCAGCAAAACCGGCCAGTTCCATATGATTTTGTACGATGCACTAAAGAAGGCGGATTTCAATTTTTTTAAACAAAAAATTTAAATTGTGGTTGAGGGGGCCTACGATGCACTAAAGGAGGCGGATTTCAATTTTTTTAAACAAAAAATTTAAATTGTGGTTGAGGGGGCCTACCAACTAACCCTAGGCCCTCCCTCAAACCTATTTAAAGGTCCCCCCCTTTACTTCACTCACACTATTCATTTGAGCTCGTTGGATTTATTGAGCTGAGTTTGTTAGGTGTTTTGAAGAGAGTTGTTTGCAGGGATTTTTTGGAGGAGTTCTTCCAGGGATTTTCATTTGCAGGGATTTGTACTTCCACAACCAGAGGTACAAAGACCTTCAGGGTCAGGGGAATCAAGCGGAATCCATAATCCTCTCCATGTAGGGTCCCAATCTATTCATGTTGAGGATGAGGATTCCGATGATTAGTACAGTAGCAGCTAGATTCTAGTATCATACAATATACTATGTTTATTTTTGGACTCTAGAGGGCATTTAGAGCCTCTTTATTGATGTAGTTTTGTTCAGAACTTCATATATGTATTGCACTCGGTGCTATTTTGGTTATATGCACTCTTACTCGCTATATAAATGAGAATCTTTGCATATTTGTGTATAAATGGTTTGGATTTGTATTGATGCACATGAATATATATATATATATTTTCAAATTTTGAATATTTTATGTAGTTTTTGGTCGATCGGTTTTTTGATCTGTTTTTTTTCTGGTCCGGTCTGGTTTCGAATTTTTGGGGTCGACTGGTTCGGTCCGGATTCAAATTTTTGGGGTCAACCGGTCCATTCCGGTTTTCGGTTCTGATAACATTGTTTAGGAGGGCTGTAGGAATTTGATTAGTTCGATGACTTTGAATATGCACATGGGCCCTTTGCTTGAAGACTATTAGTAGTTTAATTTTCTTCTATGGAAATGACAGGATTTCAGAGGAGATTTACAAGGCATTGTCTGCAAGATCAAATTTACATAGTTTTGGAAGGCAAGTCTATGAGAAGCTTTGAGCTTGTTCAAGTAAGAATATCATGCCTTAATAAATAATGAATGACAAAAGGAAGCAACAGTAAAATGTATAAGGAATTTGTAGGCATTAGAAAGGTGATGATGTGAGAATGAAAGGATAGAGACGATTCTAAATCGAAATTTTGAACTAATAGCTAACTTGCGGGAAAGTTAAGCATTATGCATAGAAGAGCTACGCAGATGGAAAATCTCTGGATTTTAGCTGACTCTATATAGGCAACCCCAAATTTTAAATAGAGTTAGGGCGTGGGGAGGGGGGCAATAGAATTAGGAGAAATTTGAAATTGTGGTTGCTGTTAACGAAGGAAACATGCTAGTTATGTTCAAAATAGATGTTGGCATGAAGAACTGTACAAGTTGTTAATCTTTCTGTGGCAACTGAATTGTGATGTCATTACACAATGTAAATTCATTGAGCTGTCTCCACTTAGCTGCGATTCTTGCTAACAACCCATGGCAACTATGAGTGGAAGTTGAAATAGGTGTTGGTATGGGGAACTGTACTAGTTTGTTAATCTTTCTGTGGCAATAAATTGGATTCAGACAACTGAATTGTGACTTCATATAAGTGAGCTCACAAAATGTGATATCATTGAGCTGTCTCCACTTTAGCCACAATTCTTGCCAACTATCCATGGCAATTGTTAGTGGAAGTTCAGAACTTCAGAATAGGATATTGTCCTTTTCATAGGAAAACGAAATAACCAACTATGGTTTGTTAATTGTTAGGCCTCACTATTGCATTATAGTTTTAGTTAAATTTTGAATCTATAGGAAGAACAATAGGGAAGAGCCTGAGGTCATGAGTGTTTTAAAGTGACTGGCTGGTATTCTGTCAACACCTGGTGTTGCCTTCTCGTGAATGTATGTATGTGCTTTATTGTATTGCCCCTTAATTTCCATGTGATGATAGAACAGGTATAGTAAAAAAGAATTTTGTTTAGATAATGCCTTTTTTGGATGTTCCTTGTTGCATCCACAATTACATTGCACGGAACCTAGTCTCTTAATTCTATGAATTTTTAGAATAGGATCATTTGGTTGGCAAGCTAGATGATAAGATTGAGAAGATCCATAAATAGGTAAGGAACTTGGCCAAGTAAATGAATGATATCCTTGTCCAATGAAAATTTATTTATTGGAATTGAGAATGAGAGGTTCCAATGAATTGCTTATAAAATTTAAATTTAAATTTGAACAAATTCTTGGATGTTGGGCCTTATGAAATCTCTATATCTCGTGACAAGATGGATTTATTTTCAATGTGCATTAGACCCTAAAACCATTGCAAGAAAGACCTTTTGTCAGCATGATTCTGGAAAGTGTTGTTTTCTTACTTTGCATCAAGTATGGACAGACATGCTATGAAGCAAGCATAGCACCATGTACCCAATGAGTTTAGGCTTGTTCAAGGTTTGGCCTCATAAATATTTGTCAAGATTCCTGTCGGGATATCTATTATTAATTTATTATGGTATTTGCAAGGGAGTCAACATCTGTATCAATTTTTGAGTCTGTTTTAAACCTGCATAGATGATTATTGATCACAAAGACTGAATTATGGCAAATGTGCACCCCCTTTTCTAATAAAGGGAAATTCATGGCGTCGTTTTCCATACATATAATGAAGATGGATTCCTAGTTTGAAAACGTGAAGAAAATGCAAACTTGTATCCAAGAATTATATTGAATAGCAGTGAATCTGCTTTCTAAAATATTTCCAGTTGTTGGAAGCTGTTTTGCCGTGCTCAAAAACTGTTGGAACACATTCTGGCAATTTCCAGAAAATTTGTCATTCGTGGTTTACATTGTTTTGGTGGATGACTATGTTTAAGGCCTTTTTGATTGGAGGTTGCAGAATACAAAAAGAAAATATGTTCTAGATGGTTGATTATGCTTTGCCATTGTAATAATCATTTCATTTCTTATCTTTTGGCTATATGTTTTTATATCTTGATCTTAGCAGCTTTTATTTCTTGTGGAGCACTGAAGAATTCAAATCATGCTTTCAGAGGAATTTTTACATTTGGAACTAAGCATGTTTTGACCTTGGATTAAATGATTGGCACTTGTTTCCTTGAAGTTGGTCAAACTTTGGAAGTCCTATTCTTGTCGGCTCTTATCCTCTTCAGCTGAACTCGTAATATCTTTGTATTGGATTTTGGCTATCCTTTGAAGTTGGTGTTTCTTCGTATCTTTCTTGATCTTGTACCTTGGGAGCATGCTATATAAAAATGTACTAAAATGGGCATGATTGTGATGTTTTGAGACCCCAAATGCATTGATCCCCATTTGAAGAATCCCAGTCATTCTTTGACTTGCAGGGATGAAACCAGCAGGAAACTTTACCTACCTTACATGGAAGGTTGAAATACCCAGGATGCAAATAATAGTAGATACAATCTAATTGTCAAGTAGAAAGTCCTCTTATCCTACTCAACTGAGCTCAATGTGAGGGAGTTAAGTTGGGTTTGGAGTGGTTGGGGCTCAACATCAAGGACTCAACAGGGAGGGGTTTCTGGTTCTGGA
>ML781584.1:1099157-1121870 GCA_009831015.1 Picea engelmannii | reverse complement strand
GATTCGTGAAATCTCGATCCCCGATTTCCCAAAAAAATGGAAGTTAGTTATTAATCTTGATTAATTAAATTACTAATACAAAGTTTAAAGCCTAAACTAATCCCATCGCGATTTCGGGATTCGGGTTTTAGTTATGACATACCTCCTGGAAGCAAGATCTCTGAAACCCTGAAACGCGAAGTCTCGACTCATAACCAATCTTTAAGCTGAACTAACTTTGTTTTAAAATCACAATTAATGGCAATTAAACTTCTTTAAGTATTTTCATATTTTGGAATTTTGTTGAACGGGATCTTTTGAATTTTAAATTTAGAATCGTCGAAATACAACCATATTAATAACGGATAACTGATGATTTTTGTGACACAAATGCGTATCTCCAGAAATATTCTTTGCATTAAAGGTATTAATTTCTTATCAGCTACGTCAGTACTTTCACCATAAAATGAGTTAAAGGAAAATTAAAGGTCTGGGTTTCGAATCTTATTCTTGTTCTTTCTATCAGGAGTAAGTCGCATTCAGCCAAGCTTATACACCTCTCTTCTGTGACAGGTTTTTGTTATAACACGAAAGTTATGACAATGAAGAAGGCACCTAAGAAGAGTGAATATACAACTGGGATCTTCATCCCAGAGGGAGATTTCATATCTGACACCACGCCACATGCTATCGACTCGATCAAATCCTGGAGACAAATCTATGAAATTCTGGACTACGAAATCAAAAATTTCCCTAATGATTTCGAGAACCACCTTCCGGACATAGAAGAATCAGAGCTTCACAAGATTGCAGCATGCCCACGGCTCATGATGTACAATGACATGGTCAATTGGGCTTTAGAAAAGATTGATATTCCGAAAAGAAGCGTTTTAAGCAATCAAGGGGTCATTATTCGGTCGATAACAATGGAAATTATGCCACAACTTCTTTGAATGAGTACATGGTTTATGTAGCCATGATGTTGTGCAGACTCTTCGGCAAAAAGAGTCCCTGTCATTTCCCCGCAGAATGGGTGTCCTTTTAGAGGAAGCATCAGAAAGATATAGTTTTAACTGGAGCAAGATTTTTATCTGATAACCTAGCCAAAGAGGTTTCAGATTACAAAGCTGCAAGATCCAAAGGTCAACCAGTGGAATTTTACATGTTGGCATACATCATGGACGCAATTTGTTTTATGACTCCATTCCCCTTGATGAATTGGATTTGGAACATAACCTGCCCCGAACCCATTCACGAGTATCACTCTAAGCTATGGGAAGGAAATGCTAAAAATTCATTTTACGAAATCTGTCATTTCTTAGTAATACCAATGCATAAAATGTTTTATGGTTGTGACCCCCCTCGTATTTCTAATACAGTCTTAGAAAACCTCAAGGCAATAGCGGACTGGTTCATTGAAGAAATCTTCTCCTATATCAGGATTTATGGGTGCTCAATCCCTCCTCATGCACTTCCAAAATTCCTCCCAGACAAACTAGTGTGTAGGGAAGTAGCTCACCAAATAGTGAAAGGCAGTATCGAAATAGAGCTAAAGATGGCTCAAAAGAAGTCCTGGCCAATTTTCCTTGTATATATCAGGAAATTTTCATTACAAAACTTGGGTAATTCCAAGGTGGAAGCAGAAGCACTTGAAGAAGTCAAATTGGTAAATATTGAGCACAAAAAGCACGATCCTTGTCAACTAGTGAACAAACACATGATACACTACAATATGAAATCTTATGAACATGAAAAGTCCACTTATGATGATATGTTCAAAGAGGTCAAAACCTACAAGGAGGTATTAAACAGAGTATGGGCATTATCACCCGACTTACAGACCGGTTTTATGACTTTCCAAAGTCACAGGTGAAGTTGTTTACTGAAGGTACTGCAAGGTGAATCCATGACTCCCCCTCTAGAGCAGGAAGAGCCTCCCCCAGGTTTTGAATCAAAGCTACAGGATAAAGAAAATACAAAGGAAAATCCGAAGGAGACTGAAATGACTTCACAAAGAACAGAAGTTCCACAGATCGAGAACTGAAAGTCAGGGAAAGGAAAGGAGTTTTAAACATCCCCAAAAACCCTTGGTGACATTCCCGAAAAGGTAGGAGGAATGGCATCAACAGAGCTGGGAAGCCGTATTACTTCTTTGACCCCTTTGCAGTTTACTTACGGAAATCCCTAGATGGAAGCTCTATATGTTAATGATCTTGAACCTATTTCTAGAGACGAGATTCCTTCATCTGATTATTTTTTTAGTAAAAAGAGGAAGGCTGTCTCGAAATCGGAAATGCATCCAAGAGGAGACGCAATGATAAATAAACATAAGATCATCGTAGATGAACAAAATCTTGAAGAAGAGGATTTCGCTACAGAAGTAGTAGGCTTAATGGGAGCCTTGGAAACAACCAATTTATACTCTGTAGGTAACATGAGAACTAGATTACAATAGAAAGATCAAATGATATCCCAACTACAAAGTCAATTAAAGGAGACTAAAAGAAATATTAGTCAGGAAATAAACAAAGGACTAGAACAAGCTAGAGTCAGTGACATAGAGGAGATTCAAATGCTAAAAGCAAGCTTAAATGAAATGAACATGAAGATACAGGTCAGTCAAAAACAGGTCCTCCACCATGAAGAAATGAATAAACAATTACAAACTGAGATGAATTCAATTCAAAATCAAGTGGTAGAGATGGAAAGTTTTCAAGCTCGGGTGTTGGAAAAACATGTAAAAATAGAAAAAGAGCAACAAAGAGTGATCTCCAAGCTAGAAATTATTCAGAATTACTTTCAGGAGGCAATTAAATCCTTTGATGGTATTCTCTTGAAAGAGAGAGAAGCAAAAGTAGCCAGGACCACTTTTCAAAAGGCAACGGCTCTTTCAGCAAAAGAGGAAGTCGAAAAAACTCAAAAGCTATCTTTTACAGAGAAAATTAAAGGGGATATAATACTCAAGGTATGGGAGGTAAACCTTGTCGAAAACAAGAGAATAACCAAAGAGGTTAATGATGATTGCCAATGAATTTTCGCCCTTCTAGATAAAGCTTCATTGAACATTGGAAGAGACAACTGTCTTGGGTTGTTAGGAAAAATTAACATTGGAAGGCATCAATTAAATTTCAAGGAGAATCTGGATGAAATTCAAATAGAAATATCACAAATAAAGGTAATTGATGTCACACAAATTAATAGGTGGATGGTGAAGCCGAATTTAAAGTTACAGACTATTGAGTTTATAGGAAAGATAATTGAAGATCGTCTACCAGAACTATAGAGAAAATTCTTCCTATTTGAGGAGAAATATATTCCAGAGGCTCCTAGAGTTTTGGTGCAGTTCTTGGGAAAATGTATTAGTTGTCTGAAAACAGAAGAAGGAAGTTCATCAACAAAGAAATATAGTATTATTTTGAAAGTTTTCATCATCGAAATTACAAATAAGATAAAGATAGAAATGTAAACGGTTCAATATTTCACATTTATGTAACCGTTAGCCTTCAGAAGTTAGTTAATCACCAACAGAAAAAATAATTTGGTGATCATGTATAAATATAATTTCACAAAACTGAAAAAAGGGATTTTTGTTTTGGAGCCGAATGTACTAGAAGTTTTTCTCATTTACAGTGATAAAGATAATGCAGAAGAGATTCTGAATTATGTTAACTTGAAGTTATGTGTCCCTTTACTTTGTGTTCAACATCTTTCTTTTCATGTCTTTCTAATGAATAACCAACTACAGTTTAACACAAACTTCTACTGTAGTTTGAAATTATTTGATTATCTAATCATTTACAGATTTTCCTCTGTGATTGCTATTAGCAGTTTCAAGACCTGTAGGTCATTTGGATGGTTACATTTTGTACTTCATTAGAAATTTCATTTTTCTTCCCTTCTTCTGTTATGATATGAGATTCTTTTATGGTTAAAGCCTCATATTTTCAACAGCTTTATGTTTTTTCTTCTTCCATCATTCTAAATACGCTTAATTATTTCAAGTATAGGAAATGGCCTCTAATGTTGTTATGTTATTATTTTAAATTCGAAAAATCCTTTTCTTTTATCTTTCAAAACAGAGGTAACATAATCTTTGAACTTTTTTTAATTTAATAAAGTTTTAACCCTCATGACTGTCCCCAATACTAGAGAGCCTAACATAAAACCCAACCTTACAGATGAAACTAGTATTGCTTTGAACTTATTTAATACCATATTACAAACAACAAATACTCGGATCGATTTAGAACGTTCGTGGGCAGTTATCGAGAGAGATATCAACATCCAAGAACAATGGGAAGCTAGAAAGAGACAGTTGAGGAATCAACTCTGATTTACCCTTCACAAATTGATTTACCCCTTAACTCTCTCTATATTTTTTGGATGCCTTGACGATATACTTTAGAGCCTTAAAGTATAAAATCAGGAACAACATCTTTTTGGCACCATCACCGGGGAACGAAGACACAAAACTTTTCCCTGGGAAGAACGACATTGACATTTTCTTTCTTTGATAGTGAACAAAGATCGAAAAACCTTCTAAGGCTACTTTCATCTTTCACTTGGCGACTCCACGATAAGTAAACTGGATTTTAGCCGAAAGAACACCAGAAAGAACCTGGATGATAAGAAAACCTCACCGGTTTCTGATCCGAAAAAGATTTTAAAATCACGAAGATCCCTTAGACAAATCGTTTCGTCCACACATACTATTTGTCAATCTAATTCTACACAGTCGAACATTAGGGGAATACTTGAGAGATCTGTCTCGCTCCCCCCTTCAACCGATATGTTCTCTTTTCCCGAAGTGTACACCCCTACTACCAAGTAGTCTGGCAAATTCCCTGTATATCCTGATACAACCCCAGTTGATTCTCTAATATATTCACCTTATGAGTCTGGAGAAACAATTTATTTTCTTCTTGGGCCTTCTTTCTCTAGTTCCTTGTGCCTTGATAATCAGTTCCCCACAACTTTTCAGTCACATTCAAGCACAACTCAAAATCTACCAAACTTCTGTGAGATTTCTCCTCATACACTCCGAGTTTCAGCCTCAAATCCATCAATGGCTACACACAGAGGTGTGGGAGATGGAGGTGGTGCCGCAGGAGGAGCAGCAGGTGGCCAAGTACCACTCCTTGGAATATTTGCTAAGGTGGCTGCCAGATATGCCCCTCTTGTCCTCCCGGTCCCCCTACACGACCTTCCCTAAAATTACATGAAAAGTCTTCCCAAATTCACAGAGGAAGGATATTTAACCGCACAAGAACACATCAATTTCTTTGACCAATTTGTTAACATCCTTGGAATTGAGCACGAAGATGTCTATTCTAGACTCCTCATTCAGACTTTCGAAGGACATATGAGGACCTGGTTCCGAGCCCTGGCAGTGGGATCTGTAAGGTCTTACGAAGAACTTGGAAACTCTTTTATCAGACAATGGGGACAAAGGAGAGACTACCTCTATTACCTAACCAAATTTGGGGCTCTCAGAAAGAAAAGCTCTGAATCAATTCTTGAGTTCACTCAAAGGTTTAACAAGTTGTATAATAAAATCCCATTCGAGTTCAAACCTTCTCAACCCGCAGTGAAAGTAACTTTCGCTGGAGCCTTTGACCCCAATTTCACTCTATTATTAAGATAAAGGAGATCAGTAGATCTCATCAAGATGCAAGATGATGCCCTAGAAATTGAATCGAACATGATGGCATCAGGAAAACTAAAAGCCAAAATAGAAACCGGGAACAAAGAAAATAGAAAATTCAAAGAACAAGGTGGATCCTCTGGATCGGGGAAATCCTTGGGAGATAAAATAGATGATATGGCTAGGATAATTAAAGAGCTATCAAATAAGATCTCAAAAATGGAATTAAATCAATCAAAAAAAGATCATTTTCCAAGGAAGGATTTCAGAAGGAATCCTGATCCTCAAGCCCCACAAAGACTGATTAAGAATGATGATCAAAAAATCCCAACCCCCTTCAAGAGTGAAAACTCCATTGGAGGGGAAGACATAGAAGATTTTGAAGAGTTAGATGAGGATATAAACAATCTTGGTGGTGATAGTCTACAACCCTATTTATCGAGACAAGATTATGAAAAATCGTTAAATAAAAAAAATAGAGAGGAAGATGACATAAACAACAATACTTCTGAAGATTTGACCTATTAGGGTATTGTAGATGATATAATGGCCGAACTGCACCAGAAATAAAATTTAAGACCTAGAAACAAGAGTCTTCCAACCACCCCAATGAAACAAATCCTGCCAAGGGGCAACACTGATGAACCAGTTCCAAAAACCGCTAAGAAGAAGACTACGAAAAACAACACCGCTGACATGCAACCTGTCAAGCCAAAGTGAGTCGGAACACCCACCGTTAAAACACAGAAAACACAAGTCCATGTGAGTGAAACCAAATCCACACCACAAAAGAAAGATGAAAAGAAGGGAATGGAGGCCCAAAACATAGAGAGCGACAAAGCTATGGGAAATTTTAGTATGGGAAATTTTAGTATGGAAAATGAAATAAACAAAATCAAGATTCCTATACCTCTTGTCGAACTGGAAAAAAAACCCATATACAGAAAACAAATTGCCAAGATGATTAGTTTTTCAGAAAATGAAAGCCAAGCCGGTGTCATTAACTTAGAGGATGACAAGCCTAACATAGTTTTTGGTCCACATTTTGAAGGTGCCAAAGACACTATCGCCCCCTTCTATATCACGTTAACCTTGTTCGACCACCTACTCCATAACTACATGCTAGATTCTGGAGCATCCCACAACGTAATGCCTAAAGCCATTATGGATAAATTGGGTATCGAAATCACTAGGCCTTATGGAGATTTATATTCCTCTGATTCAAGAAAAGTTAAATGTATAGGCATGATAAAAGACTTGGTGGTAAATCTGGTACAAATACCTACAAAAATCATTTTAATGGACGTAATGGTTGCCAATATTCCTCTGAAATATGGTATGTTGTTATCCAGGTCCTGGGGCACCAAGCTTGGAGGATCTCTCCAGCTTGACATGACATATGCTACAATTCCAATTTTTGGAGGACACTTCACGTGTTTATACAGAGAAACCAGGTTGGAATTCACGGTAAGTGATCCACAAAACCCGAATAACTACCATGTATATATCGTTGATCAAGATTTAGGTAATTGTATTTTATCCATTGATGATGATATTGATGTATGTATAGATGAAGGTTGTACAGAAGTGAAAATAGAAAAAGAAAAAATTAAAAGGGATGTATATAGCACTAGTGTGTGGAAAATGTTTTTTGATGGCACTTCATCCTACTTTGGAGCTGGAGCTAGGAATCTCCTTGTGGCCCCTGATAATCAATTCATGATCCCCTTTTCCTATAGGCTACAATGGAATGTGGACCACACTAATAATGTATGTGAGTATGAAGCCTTAGTGTTAGGGTTAGAAGTCGCTAGGAGGATGAAAATAAAAAACCTCAAAGTCTTTGGTGATGCCGAGCTAATTGTAAAACATGTAAACCAACAGTACCAGGCCAAACATCCTAGGTTGAGGTCTTACAAGAATTGCATTTGGGATTTGATCGAAAATTTCTTCTCCTCTATCAATGTCCACTACATTCCAAGAACCGAAAACCAACAGGCTGATGTGTTAGCCAAAGTAGCCTCAACTTTCACACCTCCCACTGCTTTTAAATAGAAGTACCATATACAAATGAGACATAGGCCTTCAATACCAAATAACATACATCATTGGCAAGTTTTTGAGGATGATGAACAACTTTGCAAGTTTTTAGAATCAATAGATGAGTTTGCTGAAACGCATGCCAGCCAAGAAAACCAAAATGATCCTATTTGGATCATGTAGGAAGGGGAGGATCCCCAAGAATTCCACGATAAAATCGCTAACCACCGAATGCTGGTTCTAAAAAATAATCAAATCCCCAAGGGCCTAATTCCCTTGGAATGGTTATTTAATCAAGATGACATCCCTTTGAAATCCACTTTACAGCCTCAGCCAGAGGAGGTTGAGGACTGTGACATAGGTACCAAAGAAAATCCTCAGTTGGTGAAACTATCCAAACATCTGTCCCCAGAAACCAAAAGTAAATATGTTGAGTTTCTTAGAAAATATAAAGACGTTTTCGCTTGGTCTTACGACGAACTGAGAACTTATGATACTTCTATAATCGAACATAAAATTGCTTTGAAACCTGGTGTCAAGCCTTTTAAGAAGAAACTCAGACAGATAAACCCTATGCTGCTACTAGTGATAGAAAAAGAAGTTAAAAAACTCTTGGATGCCAAAATCATCATCCCACTAAGATATTCCGAGTGGGTAGCTAATTTAGTTCCAGTAAGAAAGAAAAATAGCGAAATCAGACCGTGTGTTGATTTTAGGAACCTGAACCGATCGTCACTCAAGGACAATTGCCCATTGCATAAGATGGACCATGTTTTAGAGAAAGTAGTTGGAGCTAACAGCATGTCGATGATTGATGGTTTTTCAGGTTACAATCAGATTGCAGTACACCAAGATGATAAGGAAAAAGAGGCTTTCACTACCCCTTGGGGTACCTTCATGTACGATAAAATGCCTTTTGGCTTGATGAATGCAGGGGAAACCTTCCAGCGTGCCATGGACATCGCCTTCATGGGCGAGAGAGATAAGTTTGTTGTTATCTATCTCGATGATCTGACTGTTTTTTCAAAATCCGATGCAGAATATCTAGTGCACCTGAAGCAAACTTTCGAGAAATGTCGTAAATTTGGTTTGTCCCTTAATCCCAAAAAATCTCATTTCGCTATGCAAGAAGGTAATCTCTTAGGTCATATAGTGTCTAAATATGGAATCAAAATTGATCCCAAAGGAATTGAAGCAATAGATACTATAAACATCCCTAGAAATGTAAATGAAATTCAGCCTTTCTTAGGAAAAAAAAATTTCTTGAGAAGATTCATCCCTAACTTCGCCGAAATTGTGAAGTTGATCAGAGATATGTTAAAAAAGAACAGTGAGATGAAGTGGACAAGTGAAACCAAAGTGTCTTTTCAACAAATCAAGAAAGTTATCAACGAAGCACCAATCTTGGCAAGTCCGGATTACACAAAAGAGTTTCTAATTTTTTCCTTTGCTTTTGAACACACTATCGCAGCCGTATTGTTACAGAAAAACAAGGAAGGCTTTGAACAACCTATTGCATTTTTCAGTAAAAGTCTAAGAGATGTTGATTTTAAATATAATATACTAGAAAAACAATATTACACAATGGTGAAGTCTCTCAAGGTTTTCAGAATGTGCGTATTACACTCGAAGATCATAGCCTATGTCCCTACAAGCTCTGTTAAAGATATACTGGTTCAGTCGGATAGTGATGGAAGAAGAGGCAGATGGCTAGCTAAGATTCAAGAGTTCGATCTAGAATTCAAACGAACAAAACTCATTAAAGGCCAAGGTCTGGCTAAATTTCTAGCCGAATCAAACTTGACACTCAGAATAAATCAGTTGCAAGAAGACGAGGGTTTTCTAGAGATTAATGAACTCGATTTCACTACACCTACAGTTGATATTCAAGACAAGTTTTCTACTTCAGTCTGGTACCGTGATATTGTTTCTTACCTCTTGACTCTTCAATGTCCCAGTGAACTAACCCCATCTAAAGCCAGGACACTGAAGCTACATGCTATAAAATATTGTATTATTGACGGAAAATTATATTGGAAAGATCCCCTGGGTTTCTTGCTGAGCTGTTTAGTCAAGACCGAAACTGAAAAGGTTATAAATGAGTTCCATGAGGGAGTGTGCAGAGGGAACCACTCTTGGAGAGATACATCTTATAAAATCTTAAGAGATGGATATTACTGGCCCAAACTATTCACAGATGTAAACACTAAAGTCCAAACTTGTACTCCCTGTCAGTTGCTTACAAGTAAACAGAAAGTCCCAGCTTTACCTCTAGATCGAGTTAAAACCGAAGCTCATTTTCAGCAATGGGACCTTGATTTCATCGGAGAGATTCATCCACATTCCAGTGCTCAACATAAGTGGATCCTAACTGCAATGGACTACTTTACTAAGTGGGTGGAAGCTATTCCCACGAGAAGCGTAACTGACTCAATAGTAATCAATTTTCTGGAAGAAAATATTTTATCTAGATTCGGCTGTCCCCGAAAGATAGTCACCGATAATGTGCAATCATTTAAATCAATGGCTATGATAAGCTTTTGCCAAAAAATTAACATCATATTAGGACACTCCACAACTTATTAGCCATAGGGTAATGGTTTAGCTGAGTCATCTAATAAAAGTCTGACAACCGTGATCAAAAAAATATTGACTGAGAACAAGAAAGCGTGGCATATCCATTTGAAATATGCTCTATGGGCCAATAGGATAAGTACCAAAAGGTCAATTGGGATTTTTCCTTTTCAGATGGTATATGGATCTGATGTCATTTTACCAATCAATCTTGCTCTGCCAGTAATGAAACTTTGGCAATATTCAAACGAAGAACCTAACGACATTACCAGGAGGGAAAACCAGTTGGTCGAAGTTCAGCAAAATAGAGCCGAAGTAAACGAAAAGTTGTAGAGATATTAGGATAAAATGAAGGCTTTATTCGATCAAAAATCTAGGGATAGATATTTCCTCACTGGAGATCTAGTACTAAAATGGGAAGCCAGAAGAGAAGACACTGGAAAACACGACAAGTTCGATTTGATCTGGTCTGGCCTTTATAGAATCTCGTCCTTAGAGGGAAAAAATGCTTTTTCATTAGAAAATCTTGATGGAGACATTCTTAGCGCCCCTGTAAATGGGCGATACCTTAAACACTACATGCAGTAATATGTTTCTGAACTCTCATTGTACATACTGGTTTGTTTTTATTTTTTCTTTGTAGTTACATTGCTTTCAGTAAGTTTTACTCTGTAAAAAATAAAAATAAAAAATAAAAAAAAAATCAGAAAATGTAAATACAAAACAGTTCAAAATCTAGCAGTTCACAAGATTTGTATGAGTCTCTGACAGTTATGAGTTTCTGATAGTTATCAGGTCATCTTATTTGCAGGAAAATCGTCAAGGACCCAAGAGATCAACTATACTAAAAGGGTAATCTGCATGAATAATCATGATAAATACTTCCCAAAAAGGTAATAAGTAAACAATCTTTTGGTTGAAAATACAAAGAACTACTAAGGTATGAACTCTGACCTAAGGACCTGAGTTAAAATGTCCTAAGAGGTACCAATGAGCGAGACACTAAATTTCACGACGGTTAATGTGATACTATATTCCAATTTAAAAAAAAAATCTTTAAAAAATAGTCGTTGGCACTCCTAAGTTTCCGAGGTTCTTTTACCCATTCCCCTCGATCACTATTGAGCTTACTCTTCACCTGACTCTGATTATTTTCCCATAAGTCTCTGGAGGAAATAAAGGTCTCATCTTAACTTCGGAAATGTTCAGACTAACTTTCAAAGCGAGGATAGGTAAAATTCTATGTTTTTCCTAAACTTTGGCTGGACCAGAAGTATGTCTGGGCTAATCCTCACATTTTTAGTCATTCTAGCGGGAACAAACTGATCGTTTTCGCTCAAGGAAAGTCCCTAATAAATATTAATAAGTTTTCCCCAAAATTCTCCCTAAAGCCAAAAAGAAGATTAACCCAGAGTTATTTAAATAAGTTGACAGATTTTTGCTGTAAAAGTTTTAAGCACTATATTTTCCTCAGTATGTTACATACTGATTGATTTCCCCCACTTCATAACAAAAGTATATACAAACAGATGGTGAAAGGAAATTCATTATATATTGCCCCCATCTAATCTAAAGAGATGATGAAAGGAAATTCATTATATGATTTCCCTCATCTCGGCATTTAAATGCTAGAAAATAATGAAGTGTTGAAAGGAAATTCAATGTGGAAAATCCGATAACTTCACCGGGGCACTGACCAAGCTTGTCGGCAGTCAAGAAATGTCTACATATATGACAAGGCTGTTATACACGAATTACAAGATGCTCTGGTAATTTTTCTTCTTTTAGCAAGATTACACTTTAAGATTATGGGATCCCTTAGTTAATAAAAAAAAAAAAAAAGAAGTTGGAATCACTTTACCTTGATGCGAAGACGATCAAATAAAAACTTGTAGAATGATTAATATTGTTTTGATTATCTTGCACAAATTTGAGGTCAGTTTTAGAAAGGGGAATCTATGTGAGCCTATCTCGAGATTGTCGAATGTTTTAATCTTGAAAAGTTTTCTGAATTTAAGGTTGAAGTCTTTATCTTCTTGGTTGGGTTTTTACAACTATGTCTCATAGACTGGAATAACTGACCCCATTTACCCAATAAAGGCACTAAGTCTACACGTTTGCCTTGTCCCATAAGGAGACGAGGTCCCCAATTGGAGTCTATGTTGAAACAGGTTTTAAAGTTATTATCTCTAACCTAAAACTTCGTATTTTTCTAATATGGAGCTGCCTTAACTTTAAACAAAACAAAACAAAAAACTAAAACTTTCCTTTTTTGGGATTCGGCTTTTCATAAGGCATAACCCTCGCTATCATTTCCAAAATCCCGGTAACGAAATCCCGACAGGCATTATTTTTAATAATAAAAGGTGGAAAACTAAAATGTTTTAAAGTCCCAACGCACGTTCTATAAAGTACTTTTAATTGTGATTAATTAAACATTAAAGGAGTTGATTAACAACCCATTAACCTTTCTAGATTCAGGTTTACTCAGAGCAATTCGTTTTCAATGCTTATCGATTCGCAAAATCCCGATCCCCGATTTCCCGAAAAAATGGAAGTTAGTTATTAATCTTGATTAATTAAATTACTAATACAAAGGGTAAGGCCTAAACTAGTCCCATCGCTCGTGATTTCGGGATTCGGGGTTTAGTTATGACATACCTCGTGGAATAAAGATCTCTGAAACACCGAAACGTGAAGTCTCGACTCATAACCAATGTTTAAGTTGAACTAACTTTGTTTTAAAATCACAATTAATGGTAATTAAACTTCTTTAAGTATTTTCATATTTTAGAATTTCGTTGAATGAGATCTTTTGAATTTTATATTTAGAATCGCCGAAATATGGCCATATTAATAACAGATAACTGATGATTTTTGTGACACAAATGCGTATCTCCAGAAATATTCTCTACACTAAAGGTATTAATTTCTTATCAGTTGTGTCAGTTCTTTCACCATAAAATGAGTTAAAGGAAAATTAAAGGTCTGGGTTTCGAATCTTATTCTTGTTCTTTCTATCAGGAGTAAGTCACATTCAGCCAAGCTTATACACCTCTCTTCTGCGACAGGTTTTTTTTCTAACACGAAAGTTATGGCATCGAAGAAGGCACCTAAGAAGAGTGAAGATACAGCTAGGATCTTCATCCCAGAGGGAGATGTCATATCCGACACCACACCACATACTATCGACTCGATCAAATCCTGGAGGCAAATCTATGAAATTATGGACTACGAAATCAAAAATTCCCCTAATGATTCCAAGAACTGCTTCGGGACATAGCAGAATCAGAGCTTCACAAGATTGCAGCATGCCCACGACTCATGACATACAACGACATGGTTAGTTGGGTTTTAGAAAAGATTGATATTCCGACGAGAAGCATTTTAAACAATCAAGGGGTCATTATCGGCTCATTCAGATCGGAACATATTCAAGTAATGTACAAACTCTCACCCAATCCTAAATACATTTACAATGCTGAATTTATAGTTGAATTTCAGAGAAAGGAATGTACTGAGGTAGACCAAACCTACCCTGACATAATCAAAGACTGGTGGGGATGTCCATCAAAATTTAGGGCCGATACCAATGGAAATTATGCCACAGCTTCTTTGAATGAGTACAACATTTATGTAGCCATGATGTTGTGCAGACTCTTCGGAAAAAAGAGCCCCTGTCATTTCCCCGCAGAATGGGTGCCCTTTTTAAAGGAAGCATCAGAAGGATATAGTTTTAACTGGAGCAAGATTTTATTCGATAACCTAGCCAAAGAGGTTTCAGATTACAAAGATGGAAGATCCAAAGGTCAACCAGTGGCCTTTTACATGTTGGCATACATCATGGACGCAATTTGTTTTATGACTCCATTCCCCTTGATGAATTGGAGTTGGAACATAACCTTCCCCGAACCCATTCATGAGTATCACTCTAAGCTATGGGAAGAAAATGCTAAAAATTCGTTTTACAAAATCTGTCATTTCGTAGTAATACCAATTCATAAAAAAATTTATGGCTGTGACCCCTCTCGCATTTTTGAGACAGACTTAGAAAACCTCAAGGCAATAGCTGACTAGTTCATTGAAGAAAGCTTCTCCTATATCAGCATTTATGGGTGCTCAATCCCTCCTCATGCACTTCCAAAATTCCTCCCGGACAGACTAGTGTGTAGGGAAGTAGCTCACCAAATAGTGAAAGGCGGTATCAGAATAGAGCTAAAGACGACTCAAAAGAAGTCTTGGCCAATATTCCATGTATATATCGGGAAATTTTCATTACAAAACTTGGGTCATTCCAAGGTGGAAGAAGAAGCACTTGAAGAAGTCAAATTGGTAAATATTGAGCACAAAAAGCATGATCCTTCTCAACTAGTGAACAAACACATGATACACTGCAATATGAAAGATTATGAACATGAAAAGTCCACTTATGATGATATGTTCAAAGAGGTCAAAACCTACGAGGAGGTATTAAACAGAGTATGGACATTATCACCCAACTTACAGACCAGTTTTATGACTTTCCAATGTCACAGGCGAAGCTATTTACCGAAGGTATTGCAAGGTGAATCCATGACTCCCCCTCCAAAGAAGGAAGAGCCTCCCCCAGGTTTTGAATCAGATCTATAGGATAAATAAAATACAAAGGAAAATCCAAAGGAGACTGAAATGACTTCACAAAGAACAGAAGTTCCACAAACCAAGAACTCAGAGTCACAAAAAGGAAAGGAGTTTGAAACATCCCCAAAAGCCCCTGGTGACATTCCCAAAAAAGTAGGAGGAATGGCATCAACAGAGCTGGGAAGCCCTATTAATTCTTTGACCCCTTTGCATTTTACTTATGGAAACCCCTAGATGGAAGCTCTATATGTTAGTGATCTTGAACCTATTTCTAGAGATGAGATTCCTTCATCCGATTATTTTTTCAGTAAAAAGATGAAGGCTATCTTGAAACTAGAAATGCATCCAAGAGGAGATGCAATGATAAAGAAACATAAGATCATTGTAGATGGAGAAAATCTTGAAGAAGAGGATTTCACTACAGAAGTAGCAGGCGCAATGGGAGCCTTGGAAACAACCAATTTATACTCTGTAGGTAACATGAGAACTAGATTACAATAGAAAGATCAAATGATAGCCCAACTACAAAGTCAATTAAAGGAGACTAAAAGAAATATCAGTTAGGAAATAAACAAAGGGCTAGAACAAGCTAGAGTCAGTGACATACAAGAGATTCAAATGTTAAAAGCAAGCTTAAATGAAATGAACATGAAGATACAGATCATTCAAGGACAGGTCCTCCACCATGAAGAAATGAATAAACAATTACAAAATAAGATGAACTCAATTCAAAATCATGTGGTAGAGATGAAAATTTTTCAAGCCCAGGTGTTGGAAATACATGCAAAAATAGAAAAAGAGCAACAGAGAGTGATCTCCAAGCTAGAAATTATTCAGAATTACTTTCAGGAGGCAAGTAAATCCTTTGATGGTATTCTCTTGAAAGAGAGAGAAGAAAGCCAGGACCACTTTTCAAAAGGCAATAGCTCTTTCAGCAAAAGAGGAAGTCAAAAAAACTCAAAAGCTATCTGTTACAGAGAAAATTAAAGGGGATATAATATTCAAGGTATGGGAGGCAAACCTTTCCGAAAACAAGAGAATAACCAAAGAGGTTAATGATTATTGCCAAGGAATTTTCGACCTTCTAGATAAAGCTTCATTGAACATTGGAAGAGACAATTTTCCTGGGTTGTTAGGACAAATTAACATTGGAAGGCATCAATTAAATTTCAAGGAGAATCTGGATGAAATTCAAATAGAAATCTCACAAATAAAGGTAATTGATGTCACACAAATTAATAGGTGGATGGTGAAGCTGAATTTAAAGTTACAAACTATTGAGTTTACAGGAAAGATAATTGAAGATCGTCTACCAGAACTACAAAGAAAATTCTTCCTATTTGAGGTGAAAGATATTCCAGAGGCTCCTAGAGTTTTGGTGCAGTTCTTGGGAAAATGTATTAGTTGTCTCAAAACAGAAGAAGGAAGTTCATCAACAAAGAAATAAAGTATTATTTTGAAAGTTTTCATCATCGAAAATACAAAGAAGATAAAGATAGAAATGTAAACGATTCAATATTTCACATTTATGTAACTGCTAGCCTTCATAAGTTAGTTAATCACCAATAGAAAAAGAATTTGGTGGTCATGTATAAATATAATTTCACAAGAATGAAAAAAGAGCTTTTTGTTTTGGAGCCGATTGTACTAGAAGTTTTTCTCATTTACTGTGATAAAGATAATGCAAAAGAGATTCTGAACTCTGTTAACTTGAAGTTATGTGTCCCTTTACTTTGTTTTCAACATCTTTCTTTTCATGTCTTTCTAATGAATAACCAACTACAGTTTAGCACAAACTTCTATTGTAGTTTGAAATTATTTGATTATCTCATCATTTACATATTTTCCTCTATGATTGCTATCAACAATTTCAAGACCTGTAGGTCATTTGGATGGTTACATTTTGTACTTCATTAGAAATTTCATTTTTCTTCCCTTCTTCTGTTATGATATGAGATTATTTTATGGTTAAAGCCTCATATTTTCAACAACTTTATGTTTTTTCTTCTTCCATCATTCTCAATACTCTTAATTATTTCAAGTACAAGAAATGGCCTTTAATGTTGTTATGTTATTATTTTAAATTCGAAAACTCCTTTTGTTTTATCTTTCAAAACAGAGGTAACATAATCTTTGAACTTTTTATAATTTAATAAAGTTTTACCCCTCATGACTGTCCCCAATACTAGACAGCCTAACATAGAACTCAGCCTTACAGATCAAACTAGTATTGCTTTGAACTTATTTAATACCATCCTACAAACAACAAATACTTGGGTCAAGTTAGAACATTTGTGGGCAGTTATCGAGAGAGATATCATCATCCAAGAACAATGGGAAGCTAGACAGAGACAGTTGAGGAATAAACTATGATTTACCCTTCACAAATTGATATTTTACCCCTTAAATCTCTCTATCTTTTTTGTATGCCTTGACGGTATACTTTAGAGCCTTAAAGTATAAACTCAGGAAAAACACTCCCTATGGAGATTTTGATTGGTGCCTCCTACATCACAAAGTTTCATCGTTGAGTCTATGTTGTCAGAGTCTTCCATATGCCTCATTCTCTCGTTCAAAGGATGCCTATCATCATGTGTCCGCCATTCCTCAGAACTCTTGACTTTGTATATCGACCATACCTTTAGTGTGTCTTAGAGTTACATGAATTTGTAGTCCTATCGTGCACCGTAGTCCTACTTTCATCATTGGTAGGTAACCTTGAACCGAACAGTCGACATTTCATCATTGGTCGCTGACTAGGGAATTTCCCTTATGTTCGACGACAAGAAATATATTCACACATTGGGAGTCGTGCAATGTCTTGGATTACATTATCCTTATTGGTGGTTTCCTCTCCATTGTCTTGGAAATACTTGTTTCACATCCAATTAATTCCTTACAAATATTTGAATTGTTATTCCATGGGCATATTTGTTATGAATATTGATGGATTATGCTATTAAATGTGCTAACTTTATATATTATCACCATATGCTTGCGTAAATTGGTTGTTGAGGACAAGTTGCAGGTATATTTCTTTTAGTCGTGTGCTCAATGGTGGACTTCATCGAACGTCTGGATGAGGTAGGCTCTTTACCTTGTCTGATTCGCATATTTGTTTATATAGCATACTTGAGATTATAGTTAATTTCTACAGTCATTTTCGTCTATTGTGGTGTACCCCATTGCATAGAGTGATTTTCCTCGTAACAAAGAGTGGAGTAGTAGGCTCACATGAAAAATATTGAAGTACTACAAGAAGAATCCTATAGGGTGAAAATGACCATATCAACCACTCGAGGTATAATCAAACAGGAAGTCAAAGAAAGTGTTGAGAAGATGCAGGCTCAGGTTACTGCCGAAAAAATCAACATAATTTTGTAGAAGGAGGCATAGATAAAGGATAAGGCCACGATAACAAAGGATATAGTTGAAAAATTCATGGTGAACTGGATGAATGCCTGAGTGGCTCAGGAAGAGCCACATGTGAGTGTTGGGGGTCTGTTGGATAGGTGTTTTGGATAAGTTTTGATAAGTCTTGTGAATCGCATAGGAATGGATCACATGATATTTTGGCTAAGGAGCATCGCATGTGCGCAAAGCATTTGAACCATGTTCGAGAGTCAGCGCGCAAAAGGAAGAAAGTAGTTAGGATTTCTAGACATTTTGTCCGCATTGTAATGGGACTATCCCTTTTGTAAAACTATAAATGGTAATGGGTTTTTTGGTAGAAGTAGTTTGGTAGTGAGAGTTTTTTCATGAAGCTATTTTTAGTTCATCAATGTTGGTAGAAGTTTTTAGGTATGACTGAGGAGTGAGGCTCGCACTCCATTAGAACGACTAGGCAGGTTTGAGTAATGGTTACTATTGCATCTTTTTGTAAGCATCGTGTGCAGTTGTACAAAGACTATAAATGACTAATATAAGAAGCAAACTATTGTGGATGTAGCCCAGATTGGGGTGAACCATGTTAAAACTTGGGTCTTGATGTGATGTTATGTGTGTGTTGTGGATAGCTATGGATAGCATAGAATGGTTAGTATTATGAATATGTTACGAATATTGTGCAGTGATGATGAAAGCTTAGTATTCTGAATGTGCTATTCATATATGCTATCATAATGTCGCACACTAAAGTAACTGGTAAATGAATGAATTCTAAGTAAAGTAATTTCGCACACAAAGTATGTTGCATGATAAGTAAATATTAAGTAATGAAACTAGCACACACAGTAAGAACATGATGAATTCATCACTTCCCCTCATCATTGCAGAAACTTGGTTTGTGTAGCCCCTCTAGATGCCTCGGGTGAGACTTCAATTGCTTGCAGGTGATGCCGAAAGGGCTAGTGTCTAAGGGTTTTGTTGGTGTATTGTTGATTAACCCTGGGTCTTCCCACTGCGCACCAACAATGCTCATTAATACTTCACCTTCCTTTTTTGTATTTTTATCCTTTCCTTCCTTGTTATAGTCCTTGGAGATATGTTGTGTAACTTCAATCCTCTTTTTCTCCTTTTTTTCTAGGATGTATATGTTATTTGGTCTTCTTGTTTCTATTGCAACCAATCTTCCTAATTCTTCTTCTTTGTTTTCACATTTTCGGGAGTCAAACTTAAGATTGTATCCTTGATCACATATTGTACTGACACTAAGGAGATTATGCTTCAAATGTTCAACCAGTAAGACATTTGTTTCTTTAACATTTTCACTTCCAAGGCTCACTACACATTTTCCAAGTATTTTGACAGAGGAGTCATTTCCAAATGAAACGCTGCCACTTTTTCCTTTCTTTAAGCTGATGAATTTGTTTTGGTCCTTGGTCATGTGTGTTGAGAATCCACTATATATGTACCATTTGTCTTCTTTATTTTCAACAAAAAATGCTAATCGACAGTCTTCCTTGTTTGTATTCTCTTTCCTTTTCCATACTCTAGATGATTTTATGATAGGAGCATCTTCTTTCATATCTCTTCAATCTTGTGTGACCAAGATTATTGCATTTGTAGCATACAATTTTCTGATCCATCGGTGGATCAAATGGATTGTAATTTTCATTGACAAATCCATGAGAATTTCCAGATCTACTATTTACATGATTGTCCCTTGGATATCCATAATCATTTATGTTTCTTATATAGTTATTTCCTGCATTGATTTTGCGGTGAATTTTTTTTTGTCCAAAATTTCTGCAAGTAACAATGACCAAGAAAAATGTTCTCATACCTGGTAGAAAAGGACCTTATTGGTGTCTCGCCCCTTCTAAATTTTTATCTTTTGTTCCAGTTGGAGGTGTTATGTTCTTGTTGTTCTTCAACTCCCCCTTTTTTGTTGATTCCACTTCTTAAGGAATTTGCATAGTTTCTATAAGTTCCTTCATCTTCCATGTCTACTTTGTCTATGTCTATAGTGTTCAAACTGTTGTCATATCTAATTCATGTCTTATCGGTAGGTGATCTCTGTTTGATAAGCATTTCATCTAACGTTTTAGTACTATAAAAGAGTTCATTGTCAACATCAACTCTTTTATAGTGTGATCCAATTCTTCTTTTAATTTCTCATAGTCTCCTAATTGCAAGTTCTTAATTGTATTTTCAAGCTCGTGATTCACTTCTTCATAATTTATCAATTCATATTTTAACTCTCTATTTTTTTTTCTAAGCTTGATATTTTATTCTTCAGCATGCATCAATTTTTCAATATTATGTTCATCTTCATGTTCACTTTTTGTGATGTCTTTGCTTCCCCAGAAAGATTCTATGTTTGTTTCTTCATTTTTTGCATCAGACTCTTCTTTAGAATTGATTTAATCTATTTTAGAATTGTTGTGGTCAACATTTTGAGTTTCTTGAGTTTTGGAGAGAAATTCCCTTACATCCCTTTCTTATCCATCGCTTTCATCTGAAGAAATATTGTCCTCCTTGGAGTAAAGATTCTTTTTCTTGTGGAATCTTTTCTTTTCTTCAGAAGGACATTTCTTAGCATAGTTTCATATTCTACCACAATTGAAGCATTTAAAAGGTAACTTACCTTTGTATTTTTCAGTTCCCCTCTTGAGCTTTCTTACAAAATGTGTTTCGTCTTCATCTGATTCATCACCTGTTCTTTCTTCTACCTTGCGTTATTTGTTCCTTGTTTTCTTCATGGCTTTAAAAGTTTCTTCTATGTTTGGCTGTCCATTTTTTGTATATGTTCTCATTTCATATGTTGTGAGAATCCCATGTAGTTCATCCATTGTCATTCTGGTCAAATCCCTATTTTGTCCAATGGTCAAGACCTTGGCATCATATCTCAAAGAAAGTGGTATCTACACTTTCTGTACAACTAAGGATTCTTTTAATTCTTATCCTAATCTTATGACGGCATTGAAAATTTCATCTTCTCTGAGTAAATAAGTTGCAATATCTTCCTTTTCATCCATCTTCATATTTTCAAACTGTGCGTTGTTTCATCGAAGCTTGACCTGCTTGAATTTTTTATTGCCTTCATAAATATTTTTAAGTTTATCCCATACCTCTTTAGTTGTGTTGCAACTCATCACCTTGTTAGAAATAGTTGGTTTCAATCCACTTATGATAACATGCCTATCCTTTGAATTATAGCTCATCAATTTCTTCTCATCTGGATCAATTGGAGTATTTTTTTGAACTTTGTAGCTATTGACAACTGAGAGCCATATATCCACTCCTATAGTTTTCAAGTAAGTTTGCATTTTGTTGCTCCAGTATGCATAATTGTTTCCATAAAATGGTGGAATCCCACTTGGAATGTGGCCTTCCATTTTTTCTCATGATCTTTCCTTCCAGTGATTAAATTGTTCTAAAGGTAAGCTTCTCTGATACCAATTGTTGATACTGAGAGGCATGGTGAATCAATATCAAGTACAATTTAACACTTTTTAAAATTTAAATTTTCAATCAAGTAAATGCATCCCAATATACAATAAAGAGTAGAATAAGAAATACACAATGCACAACATATTTACATGGAAATCCATAGAATGTTTTTATTATATAATAACAAGTTTACATTCAAAGGAAGCTACAACTACAAAGATTCTCCAACACCAACTGGAAGGAGGCACCCACTCCTTGGTTTACAAGCTCCAACCTAAAGGAATCTACAACTCCCTATATTATCCAACTTCAACTGGAAGGAGGATCTGACCCCCTTTCCTTTCCCCTTCCTTTCACCCTCAAATATATATAAGAGAATCAATCTGTCATTGCCACTGTCACAAAAATGTCTTTATCACTATCATTGTCTCTATCATTGTAACTGATACATAATCATCATCATAAAACTGGGTCAACATATAAATCCTAGGTCCACATGGGTCCACCTATAAACCCCAACATCACTTCTTAAATTTATCTCGAACACATGTTTGGGACTAGCTTCTGGATTAGTCACACACCCTAACTTCCAAAAAGTATAACTCCATACCTGTAATGAATCAAGGTATGAAAATTGTACCCAATATTCTTTAATATATTCTCTGAGATTAATCCAAGTTTTTCCGCTTGAATCATCCCTGAAAAAGAGTTACAGAAAAAATGGAAAAACTTGATGAATTTTGTCCTATTCTGGAGATCGAATTTTTGCAAAATTCCACAAACTCAATATTTGATATCTAATTATGAAAATCACATAAAATATACTAAAGAATGTACTATTTCCAATGCAATTAGTCTCATATAATTTATATCATCTATGAAGAAGTTATGATTGTTTTACCCGGAACACCTTTTTGAGACTAGTTACAGGACTAGTCAAAAACCTTATCTTCCACAGAGTGTATCTCCAAAAGTAAAATGACCTAGAAGCTGAAATTTGTGCCACAAGTACCTTGATATAT
>ML781584.1:1077751-1099057 GCA_009831015.1 Picea engelmannii | reverse complement strand
GATTCGTGAAATCTCGATCCCCGATTTCCCAAAAAAATGGAAGTTAGTTATTAATCTTGATTAATTAAATTACTAATACAAAGTTTAAAGCCTAAACTAATCCCATCGCGATTTCGGGATTCGGGTTTTAGTTATGACATACCTCCTGGAAGCAAGATCTCTGAAACCCTGAAACGCGAAGTCTCGACTCATAACCAATCTTTAAGCTGAACTAACTTTGTTTTAAAATCACAATTAATGGCAATTAAACTTCTTTAAGTATTTTCATATTTTGGAATTTTGTTGAACGGGATCTTTTGAATTTTAAATTTAGAATCGTCGAAATACAACCATATTAATAACGGATAACTGATGATTTTTGTGACACAAATGCGTATCTCCAGAAATATTCTTTGCATTAAAGGTATTAATTTCTTATCAGCTACGTCAGTACTTTCACCATAAAATGAGTTAAAGGAAAATTAAAGGTCTGGGTTTCGAATCTTATTCTTGTTCTTTCTATCAGGAGTAAGTCGCATTCAGCCAAGCTTATACACCTCTCTTCTGTGACAGGTTTTTGTTATAACACGAAAGTTATGACAATGAAGAAGGCACCTAAGAAGAGTGAATATACAACTGGGATCTTCATCCCAGAGGGAGATTTCATATCTGACACCACGCCACATGCTATCGACTCGATCAAATCCTGGAGACAAATCTATGAAATTCTGGACTACGAAATCAAAAATTTCCCTAATGATTTCGAGAACCACCTTCCGGACATAGAAGAATCAGAGCTTCACAAGATTGCAGCATGCCCACGGCTCATGATGTACAATGACATGGTCAATTGGGCTTTAGAAAAGATTGATATTCCGAAAAGAAGCGTTTTAAGCAATCAAGGGGTCATTATTCGGTCGATAACAATGGAAATTATGCCACAACTTCTTTGAATGAGTACATGGTTTATGTAGCCATGATGTTGTGCAGACTCTTCGGCAAAAAGAGTCCCTGTCATTTCCCCGCAGAATGGGTGTCCTTTTAGAGGAAGCATCAGAAAGATATAGTTTTAACTGGAGCAAGATTTTTATCTGATAACCTAGCCAAAGAGGTTTCAGATTACAAAGCTGCAAGATCCAAAGGTCAACCAGTGGAATTTTACATGTTGGCATACATCATGGACGCAATTTGTTTTATGACTCCATTCCCCTTGATGAATTGGATTTGGAACATAACCTGCCCCGAACCCATTCACGAGTATCACTCTAAGCTATGGGAAGGAAATGCTAAAAATTCATTTTACGAAATCTGTCATTTCTTAGTAATACCAATGCATAAAATGTTTTATGGTTGTGACCCCCCTCGTATTTCTAATACAGTCTTAGAAAACCTCAAGGCAATAGCGGACTGGTTCATTGAAGAAATCTTCTCCTATATCAGGATTTATGGGTGCTCAATCCCTCCTCATGCACTTCCAAAATTCCTCCCAGACAAACTAGTGTGTAGGGAAGTAGCTCACCAAATAGTGAAAGGCAGTATCGAAATAGAGCTAAAGATGGCTCAAAAGAAGTCCTGGCCAATTTTCCTTGTATATATCAGGAAATTTTCATTACAAAACTTGGGTAATTCCAAGGTGGAAGCAGAAGCACTTGAAGAAGTCAAATTGGTAAATATTGAGCACAAAAAGCACGATCCTTGTCAACTAGTGAACAAACACATGATACACTACAATATGAAATCTTATGAACATGAAAAGTCCACTTATGATGATATGTTCAAAGAGGTCAAAACCTACAAGGAGGTATTAAACAGAGTATGGGCATTATCACCCGACTTACAGACCGGTTTTATGACTTTCCAAAGTCACAGGTGAAGTTGTTTACTGAAGGTACTGCAAGGTGAATCCATGACTCCCCCTCTAGAGCAGGAAGAGCCTCCCCCAGGTTTTGAATCAAAGCTACAGGATAAAGAAAATACAAAGGAAAATCCGAAGGAGACTGAAATGACTTCACAAAGAACAGAAGTTCCACAGATCGAGAACTGAAAGTCAGGGAAAGGAAAGGAGTTTTAAACATCCCCAAAAACCCTTGGTGACATTCCCGAAAAGGTAGGAGGAATGGCATCAACAGAGCTGGGAAGCCGTATTACTTCTTTGACCCCTTTGCAGTTTACTTACGGAAATCCCTAGATGGAAGCTCTATATGTTAATGATCTTGAACCTATTTCTAGAGACGAGATTCCTTCATCTGATTATTTTTTTAGTAAAAAGAGGAAGGCTGTCTCGAAATCGGAAATGCATCCAAGAGGAGACGCAATGATAAATAAACATAAGATCATCGTAGATGAACAAAATCTTGAAGAAGAGGATTTCGCTACAGAAGTAGTAGGCTTAATGGGAGCCTTGGAAACAACCAATTTATACTCTGTAGGTAACATGAGAACTAGATTACAATAGAAAGATCAAATGATATCCCAACTACAAAGTCAATTAAAGGAGACTAAAAGAAATATTAGTCAGGAAATAAACAAAGGACTAGAACAAGCTAGAGTCAGTGACATAGAGGAGATTCAAATGCTAAAAGCAAGCTTAAATGAAATGAACATGAAGATACAGGTCAGTCAAAAACAGGTCCTCCACCATGAAGAAATGAATAAACAATTACAAACTGAGATGAATTCAATTCAAAATCAAGTGGTAGAGATGGAAAGTTTTCAAGCTCGGGTGTTGGAAAAACATGTAAAAATAGAAAAAGAGCAACAAAGAGTGATCTCCAAGCTAGAAATTATTCAGAATTACTTTCAGGAGGCAATTAAATCCTTTGATGGTATTCTCTTGAAAGAGAGAGAAGCAAAAGTAGCCAGGACCACTTTTCAAAAGGCAACGGCTCTTTCAGCAAAAGAGGAAGTCGAAAAAACTCAAAAGCTATCTTTTACAGAGAAAATTAAAGGGGATATAATACTCAAGGTATGGGAGGTAAACCTTGTCGAAAACAAGAGAATAACCAAAGAGGTTAATGATGATTGCCAATGAATTTTCGCCCTTCTAGATAAAGCTTCATTGAACATTGGAAGAGACAACTGTCTTGGGTTGTTAGGAAAAATTAACATTGGAAGGCATCAATTAAATTTCAAGGAGAATCTGGATGAAATTCAAATAGAAATATCACAAATAAAGGTAATTGATGTCACACAAATTAATAGGTGGATGGTGAAGCCGAATTTAAAGTTACAGACTATTGAGTTTATAGGAAAGATAATTGAAGATCGTCTACCAGAACTATAGAGAAAATTCTTCCTATTTGAGGAGAAATATATTCCAGAGGCTCCTAGAGTTTTGGTGCAGTTCTTGGGAAAATGTATTAGTTGTCTGAAAACAGAAGAAGGAAGTTCATCAACAAAGAAATATAGTATTATTTTGAAAGTTTTCATCATCGAAATTACAAATAAGATAAAGATAGAAATGTAAACGGTTCAATATTTCACATTTATGTAACCGTTAGCCTTCAGAAGTTAGTTAATCACCAACAGAAAAAATAATTTGGTGATCATGTATAAATATAATTTCACAAAACTGAAAAAAGGGATTTTTGTTTTGGAGCCGAATGTACTAGAAGTTTTTCTCATTTACAGTGATAAAGATAATGCAGAAGAGATTCTGAATTATGTTAACTTGAAGTTATGTGTCCCTTTACTTTGTGTTCAACATCTTTCTTTTCATGTCTTTCTAATGAATAACCAACTACAGTTTAACACAAACTTCTACTGTAGTTTGAAATTATTTGATTATCTAATCATTTACAGATTTTCCTCTGTGATTGCTATTAGCAGTTTCAAGACCTGTAGGTCATTTGGATGGTTACATTTTGTACTTCATTAGAAATTTCATTTTTCTTCCCTTCTTCTGTTATGATATGAGATTCTTTTATGGTTAAAGCCTCATATTTTCAACAGCTTTATGTTTTTTCTTCTTCCATCATTCTAAATACGCTTAATTATTTCAAGTATAGGAAATGGCCTCTAATGTTGTTATGTTATTATTTTAAATTCGAAAAATCCTTTTCTTTTATCTTTCAAAACAGAGGTAACATAATCTTTGAACTTTTTTTAATTTAATAAAGTTTTAACCCTCATGACTGTCCCCAATACTAGAGAGCCTAACATAAAACCCAACCTTACAGATGAAACTAGTATTGCTTTGAACTTATTTAATACCATATTACAAACAACAAATACTCGGATCGATTTAGAACGTTCGTGGGCAGTTATCGAGAGAGATATCAACATCCAAGAACAATGGGAAGCTAGAAAGAGACAGTTGAGGAATCAACTCTGATTTACCCTTCACAAATTGATTTACCCCTTAACTCTCTCTATATTTTTTGGATGCCTTGACGATATACTTTAGAGCCTTAAAGTATAAAATCAGGAACAACATCTTTTTGGCACCATCACCGGGGAACGAAGACACAAAACTTTTCCCTGGGAAGAACGACATTGACATTTTCTTTCTTTGATAGTGAACAAAGATCGAAAAACCTTCTAAGGCTACTTTCATCTTTCACTTGGCGACTCCACGATAAGTAAACTGGATTTTAGCCGAAAGAACACCAGAAAGAACCTGGATGATAAGAAAACCTCACCGGTTTCTGATCCGAAAAAGATTTTAAAATCACGAAGATCCCTTAGACAAATCGTTTCGTCCACACATACTATTTGTCAATCTAATTCTACACAGTCGAACATTAGGGGAATACTTGAGAGATCTGTCTCGCTCCCCCCTTCAACCGATATGTTCTCTTTTCCCGAAGTGTACACCCCTACTACCAAGTAGTCTGGCAAATTCCCTGTATATCCTGATACAACCCCAGTTGATTCTCTAATATATTCACCTTATGAGTCTGGAGAAACAATTTATTTTCTTCTTGGGCCTTCTTTCTCTAGTTCCTTGTGCCTTGATAATCAGTTCCCCACAACTTTTCAGTCACATTCAAGCACAACTCAAAATCTACCAAACTTCTGTGAGATTTCTCCTCATACACTCCGAGTTTCAGCCTCAAATCCATCAATGGCTACACACAGAGGTGTGGGAGATGGAGGTGGTGCCGCAGGAGGAGCAGCAGGTGGCCAAGTACCACTCCTTGGAATATTTGCTAAGGTGGCTGCCAGATATGCCCCTCTTGTCCTCCCGGTCCCCCTACACGACCTTCCCTAAAATTACATGAAAAGTCTTCCCAAATTCACAGAGGAAGGATATTTAACCGCACAAGAACACATCAATTTCTTTGACCAATTTGTTAACATCCTTGGAATTGAGCACGAAGATGTCTATTCTAGACTCCTCATTCAGACTTTCGAAGGACATATGAGGACCTGGTTCCGAGCCCTGGCAGTGGGATCTGTAAGGTCTTACGAAGAACTTGGAAACTCTTTTATCAGACAATGGGGACAAAGGAGAGACTACCTCTATTACCTAACCAAATTTGGGGCTCTCAGAAAGAAAAGCTCTGAATCAATTCTTGAGTTCACTCAAAGGTTTAACAAGTTGTATAATAAAATCCCATTCGAGTTCAAACCTTCTCAACCCGCAGTGAAAGTAACTTTCGCTGGAGCCTTTGACCCCAATTTCACTCTATTATTAAGATAAAGGAGATCAGTAGATCTCATCAAGATGCAAGATGATGCCCTAGAAATTGAATCGAACATGATGGCATCAGGAAAACTAAAAGCCAAAATAGAAACCGGGAACAAAGAAAATAGAAAATTCAAAGAACAAGGTGGATCCTCTGGATCGGGGAAATCCTTGGGAGATAAAATAGATGATATGGCTAGGATAATTAAAGAGCTATCAAATAAGATCTCAAAAATGGAATTAAATCAATCAAAAAAAGATCATTTTCCAAGGAAGGATTTCAGAAGGAATCCTGATCCTCAAGCCCCACAAAGACTGATTAAGAATGATGATCAAAAAATCCCAACCCCCTTCAAGAGTGAAAACTCCATTGGAGGGGAAGACATAGAAGATTTTGAAGAGTTAGATGAGGATATAAACAATCTTGGTGGTGATAGTCTACAACCCTATTTATCGAGACAAGATTATGAAAAATCGTTAAATAAAAAAAATAGAGAGGAAGATGACATAAACAACAATACTTCTGAAGATTTGACCTATTAGGGTATTGTAGATGATATAATGGCCGAACTGCACCAGAAATAAAATTTAAGACCTAGAAACAAGAGTCTTCCAACCACCCCAATGAAACAAATCCTGCCAAGGGGCAACACTGATGAACCAGTTCCAAAAACCGCTAAGAAGAAGACTACGAAAAACAACACCGCTGACATGCAACCTGTCAAGCCAAAGTGAGTCGGAACACCCACCGTTAAAACACAGAAAACACAAGTCCATGTGAGTGAAACCAAATCCACACCACAAAAGAAAGATGAAAAGAAGGGAATGGAGGCCCAAAACATAGAGAGCGACAAAGCTATGGGAAATTTTAGTATGGGAAATTTTAGTATGGAAAATGAAATAAACAAAATCAAGATTCCTATACCTCTTGTCGAACTGGAAAAAAAACCCATATACAGAAAACAAATTGCCAAGATGATTAGTTTTTCAGAAAATGAAAGCCAAGCCGGTGTCATTAACTTAGAGGATGACAAGCCTAACATAGTTTTTGGTCCACATTTTGAAGGTGCCAAAGACACTATCGCCCCCTTCTATATCACGTTAACCTTGTTCGACCACCTACTCCATAACTACATGCTAGATTCTGGAGCATCCCACAACGTAATGCCTAAAGCCATTATGGATAAATTGGGTATCGAAATCACTAGGCCTTATGGAGATTTATATTCCTCTGATTCAAGAAAAGTTAAATGTATAGGCATGATAAAAGACTTGGTGGTAAATCTGGTACAAATACCTACAAAAATCATTTTAATGGACGTAATGGTTGCCAATATTCCTCTGAAATATGGTATGTTGTTATCCAGGTCCTGGGGCACCAAGCTTGGAGGATCTCTCCAGCTTGACATGACATATGCTACAATTCCAATTTTTGGAGGACACTTCACGTGTTTATACAGAGAAACCAGGTTGGAATTCACGGTAAGTGATCCACAAAACCCGAATAACTACCATGTATATATCGTTGATCAAGATTTAGGTAATTGTATTTTATCCATTGATGATGATATTGATGTATGTATAGATGAAGGTTGTACAGAAGTGAAAATAGAAAAAGAAAAAATTAAAAGGGATGTATATAGCACTAGTGTGTGGAAAATGTTTTTTGATGGCACTTCATCCTACTTTGGAGCTGGAGCTAGGAATCTCCTTGTGGCCCCTGATAATCAATTCATGATCCCCTTTTCCTATAGGCTACAATGGAATGTGGACCACACTAATAATGTATGTGAGTATGAAGCCTTAGTGTTAGGGTTAGAAGTCGCTAGGAGGATGAAAATAAAAAACCTCAAAGTCTTTGGTGATGCCGAGCTAATTGTAAAACATGTAAACCAACAGTACCAGGCCAAACATCCTAGGTTGAGGTCTTACAAGAATTGCATTTGGGATTTGATCGAAAATTTCTTCTCCTCTATCAATGTCCACTACATTCCAAGAACCGAAAACCAACAGGCTGATGTGTTAGCCAAAGTAGCCTCAACTTTCACACCTCCCACTGCTTTTAAATAGAAGTACCATATACAAATGAGACATAGGCCTTCAATACCAAATAACATACATCATTGGCAAGTTTTTGAGGATGATGAACAACTTTGCAAGTTTTTAGAATCAATAGATGAGTTTGCTGAAACGCATGCCAGCCAAGAAAACCAAAATGATCCTATTTGGATCATGTAGGAAGGGGAGGATCCCCAAGAATTCCACGATAAAATCGCTAACCACCGAATGCTGGTTCTAAAAAATAATCAAATCCCCAAGGGCCTAATTCCCTTGGAATGGTTATTTAATCAAGATGACATCCCTTTGAAATCCACTTTACAGCCTCAGCCAGAGGAGGTTGAGGACTGTGACATAGGTACCAAAGAAAATCCTCAGTTGGTGAAACTATCCAAACATCTGTCCCCAGAAACCAAAAGTAAATATGTTGAGTTTCTTAGAAAATATAAAGACGTTTTCGCTTGGTCTTACGACGAACTGAGAACTTATGATACTTCTATAATCGAACATAAAATTGCTTTGAAACCTGGTGTCAAGCCTTTTAAGAAGAAACTCAGACAGATAAACCCTATGCTGCTACTAGTGATAGAAAAAGAAGTTAAAAAACTCTTGGATGCCAAAATCATCATCCCACTAAGATATTCCGAGTGGGTAGCTAATTTAGTTCCAGTAAGAAAGAAAAATAGCGAAATCAGACCGTGTGTTGATTTTAGGAACCTGAACCGATCGTCACTCAAGGACAATTGCCCATTGCATAAGATGGACCATGTTTTAGAGAAAGTAGTTGGAGCTAACAGCATGTCGATGATTGATGGTTTTTCAGGTTACAATCAGATTGCAGTACACCAAGATGATAAGGAAAAAGAGGCTTTCACTACCCCTTGGGGTACCTTCATGTACGATAAAATGCCTTTTGGCTTGATGAATGCAGGGGAAACCTTCCAGCGTGCCATGGACATCGCCTTCATGGGCGAGAGAGATAAGTTTGTTGTTATCTATCTCGATGATCTGACTGTTTTTTCAAAATCCGATGCAGAATATCTAGTGCACCTGAAGCAAACTTTCGAGAAATGTCGTAAATTTGGTTTGTCCCTTAATCCCAAAAAATCTCATTTCGCTATGCAAGAAGGTAATCTCTTAGGTCATATAGTGTCTAAATATGGAATCAAAATTGATCCCAAAGGAATTGAAGCAATAGATACTATAAACATCCCTAGAAATGTAAATGAAATTCAGCCTTTCTTAGGAAAAAAAAATTTCTTGAGAAGATTCATCCCTAACTTCGCCGAAATTGTGAAGTTGATCAGAGATATGTTAAAAAAGAACAGTGAGATGAAGTGGACAAGTGAAACCAAAGTGTCTTTTCAACAAATCAAGAAAGTTATCAACGAAGCACCAATCTTGGCAAGTCCGGATTACACAAAAGAGTTTCTAATTTTTTCCTTTGCTTTTGAACACACTATCGCAGCCGTATTGTTACAGAAAAACAAGGAAGGCTTTGAACAACCTATTGCATTTTTCAGTAAAAGTCTAAGAGATGTTGATTTTAAATATAATATACTAGAAAAACAATATTACACAATGGTGAAGTCTCTCAAGGTTTTCAGAATGTGCGTATTACACTCGAAGATCATAGCCTATGTCCCTACAAGCTCTGTTAAAGATATACTGGTTCAGTCGGATAGTGATGGAAGAAGAGGCAGATGGCTAGCTAAGATTCAAGAGTTCGATCTAGAATTCAAACGAACAAAACTCATTAAAGGCCAAGGTCTGGCTAAATTTCTAGCCGAATCAAACTTGACACTCAGAATAAATCAGTTGCAAGAAGACGAGGGTTTTCTAGAGATTAATGAACTCGATTTCACTACACCTACAGTTGATATTCAAGACAAGTTTTCTACTTCAGTCTGGTACCGTGATATTGTTTCTTACCTCTTGACTCTTCAATGTCCCAGTGAACTAACCCCATCTAAAGCCAGGACACTGAAGCTACATGCTATAAAATATTGTATTATTGACGGAAAATTATATTGGAAAGATCCCCTGGGTTTCTTGCTGAGCTGTTTAGTCAAGACCGAAACTGAAAAGGTTATAAATGAGTTCCATGAGGGAGTGTGCAGAGGGAACCACTCTTGGCGAGATACATCTTATAAAATCTTAAGAGATGGATATTACTGGCCCAAATTATTCACAGATCTAAACACTAAATTCCAAACTTGTACTCCCTGTCAGTTGCTTACAGGTAAACAGAAAGTCCCAGCTTTACCTCTAGATCGAGTTAAAACCGAAGCTCATTTTCAGCAATGGGACCTTGATTTCATCGGAGAGATTCATCCACATTCCAGTGCTCAACATAAGTGGATCCTAACTGTAATGGACTACTTTACTAAGTGGGTGGAAGCTATTCCCACGAGAAGCGTAACTGACTCAATAGTAATCAATTTTCTGGAAGAAAATATTTTATCTAGATTCGGCTGTCCCCGAAAGATAGTCACCGATAATGTGCAATCGTTTAAATCAATGGCTATGATAAGCTTTTGCCAAAAATTTAACATCATATTAGGACACTCCACAACTTATTAGCCATAGGGTAATGGTTTAGCTGAGTCATCTAATAAAAGTCTGACAACCGTGATCAAAAAAATATTGACTGAGAACAAGAAAGCATGGCATATCCATTTGAAATATGCTCTATGGGCCAATAGGATAAGTACCAAAAGGTCAATTGGGATTTTTCCTTTTCAGATGGTATATGGAACTGATGTCATTTTACCAATCAATCTTGCTCTGCCAGTAATGAAACTTTGGCAATATTCAAACGAAGAACCTAACGACATTACCAGGAGGGCAAACCAATTGGTCGAAGTTCAGCAAAATAGAGTCGAAGTAAACGAAAAGTTGCAGAGATATCAGGATAAAATGAAGGCTTTATTCGATCAAAAATCTAGGGATAGATATTTCCTCACTGGAGATCTGGTACTAAAATGGGAAGCCAGAAGAGAAGACACTGGCAAACATGACAAGTTCGATTCGATCTGGTCTGGCCTTTATAGAATCTCGTCCTTAGAGGGAAAAAATGCTTTTTCATTAGAAAATCTTGATGGAGACATTCTTAGTGCCCCTGTAAATGGGCGATACCTTAAACACTACATGCAGTAATATGTTTCTGAACTCTCATTGTACATACTGGTTTGTTTTCATATTTTCTTTGTAGTTACATTTCTTTCAGTAAGTTTTACTCTGTAAAAAATAAAAAAATAAAAAAAAAAATCAGAAAATGTAAATACAAAACAGTTCAAAATCTAGCAGTTCACAAGATTTGTATGAGTCTCTGACAGTTATGAGTTTCTGATAGTTATCAGGTCATTTTATTTGCAGGAAAATCGTCAAGGACCCAAGAGATCAACTATACTAAAAGGGTAATCTGCATGAATAATCATGATAAATACTTCCCAAAAAGGTAATAAGTAAACAATCTTCTGGTTGAAAATACAAAGAACTACTAAGGTATGAACTCTAACCTAAGGAACTGAGTTAAAATGTCTTAAGAGGTACCAAGGCTGACCAGGCTTGTCGGAAGTCAAGAAATGTCTACATATATGACAAGGCTGTTATACACGAATTACAAGATGCTCTGGTAATTTTTCTTCTTTTAGCAAGATTACACTTTAAGATTATGGGATCCCCTAGTTAATAAAAAAAAAAAAGAAGAAGTTGGAATCACTTTACCTTGATGCGAATACGATCAAATAAAAACTGATAGAATGATTAATCTTGTTTTGATTATCTTGCACAAATCTGAGGTCGGTTTTAGAAAGGGGAATCTATGTGAGCCTATCTCGAGATTGTCGAATGTTTTAATCTTGAAAAGTTTTCCGAAGTTAAGGTTGAAGTCTTTATCTTCTTGGTTGGGTTTTTACAACTATGTCTCATAGACTGGAATACCTGACCCCATTTACCAAATAAAGGCACTAAGTCTACACGTTCGCCTTGTCCCATAAGGAGACGAGGTCCCCAATTGGAGTCTATGTTGAAACAGGTTTTAAAGTTATTATCTCTAACCTAAAACTTCGTATTTTTCTAATATGGAGTTGCCTTAACTTTAAACAAAACAAAACAAAAAACTAAAACTTTTCTTTTTTTGGATTCGGCTTTTCATAAGGCATAACCCTCGCTATCATTTCCAAAAGCTCGGTACCGAAATCCCGACAGACATTATTTTTAATAATAAAAGGTGGAAAACTAAAATGTTTTAAAGTCCCAACGCACGTTCTATAAAGTACTTTTAATTGTGATTAATTAACCTTAAAGGAGTTGATTAACAACCCATTAACCTTTCTAGATTCAGGTTTACTCAGAGCAATGCGTTTTCAATGCTTATCGATTCGCAAAATCCCGATCCCCGATTTCCCGAAAAAATGGAAGTTAGTTATTAATCTTGATTAATTAAATTACTAATACAAAGGGTAAGGCCTAAACTAATCCCATCGCTCGTGATTTCGGGATTCGGGGTTTAGTTATGACATACCTCATGGAATAAAGATCTCTGAAACACCGAAACGCGAAGTCTCGACTCATAACCAATGTTTAAGTTGAACTAACTTTGTTTTAAAATCATAATTAATGGTAATTAAACTTCTTTAAGTATTTTCATATTTTAGAATTCCGTTGAATGAGATCTTTTGAATTTTATATTTAGAATCGCTGAAATATGGCCATATTAATAACGGATAACTGATCATTTTTGTGACACAAATGCGTATCTCCAGAAATATTCTCTGCACTAAAGGTATTAATTTCTTATCAGTTGCGTCAGTTCTTTCACCATAAAATGAGTTAAAGGAAAATTAAAGGTCTGGGTTTTGAATCTTATTCTTGTTCTTTCTATCAGGAGTAAGTCACATTCAGCCAAGCTTATACACCTCTCTTCTGTGACAGGTTTTTGTTCTAACACGAAAGTTATAGCATCGAAGAAGGCACCTAAGAAGAGTGAAGATAGATCTAGGATCTTCAGCCCAGAGGGAGATGTCATATCCGACACCACACCACATACTATCGACTCGATCAAATCCTGGAGGCAAATCTATGAAATTCTAGACTACGAAATCAAAAATTCCCCTAATGATTCCAAGAACTGCTTCGGGACATAGCAGAATCAGAGCTTCACAAGATTGCAGCACGCCCACGACTCATGACATACAACGACATGGTCAGTTGGTTTTTAGAAAAGATTGATATTTCGACGAGAAGAATTTTAAACAATCAAGGGGTCATTATCAGCTCATTCAGACCGGAACATATTCAAGTAATGTACAAACTCTCACCCAATCCTAAATACATTTACAATGCTGAATTTATAGTTGAATTTCAGAGAAAGGAATGTACTGAGGCAGACCAAACCTACCCTGACATAATCAAAGACTGGTGGGGATGTCCATCAAAATTTAGGGCCGATACCAATGGAAATTATGCCACAGCTTATTTGAATGAGTACAACATTTATGTAGCCATGATGTTGTGCAGACTCTTCGGAAAAAAGAGCCCCTGTCATTTCCCTGCAGAATGGGTGCCCTTTTTAGAGGAAGCATCAGAAGGATATAGTTTTAACTGGAGCAAGATTTTATTCGATAACCTAGCCAAAGAGGTTTCAGATTACAAAGATGGAAGATCCAAAGGTCAACCAGTGGCCTTTTACATGTCGGCATACATCATGGACGCAATTTGTTTTATGAATCCATTCCCCTTGATGAATTGGAGTTGGAACATAACCTGCCCCGAACCCATTCATGAGTATCACTCTAAGCTATGGGAAGAAAATGCTAAAAATTCGTTTTACAAAATCTGTCATTTCGTAGTAATACCAATGCATAAAAACTTTTATGGCTGTGACCCCTCTCGCATTTTTGAGACAGTCTCAGAAAATCTCAAGGCAATAGCTGACTAGTTCATTGAAGAAAGCTTCTCCTATATCAGCATTTATGGGTGCTCAATCCCTCCTCATGCACTTCCAAAATTCCTCCCGGACCGACTAGTGTGTAGGGAAGTAGCTCACCAAATAGTGAAAGGCGGTATCAGAATAGAGCTAAAGACGACTCAAAAGAAGTCTTGGCCAATATTCCATGTATATATCGGGAAATTTTCATTACAAAACTTGGGTCATTCCAAGGTGGAAGAAGAAGCACTTGAAGAAGTCAAATTGGTAAATATTGAGCACAAAAAGCATGATCCTTCTCAACTAGTGAACAAACACATGATACACTGCAATATGAAAGATTATGAACATGAAAAGTCCACTTATGATGATATGTTCAAAGAGGTCAAAACCTACGAGGAGGTATTAAACAGAGTATGGACATTATCACCCAACTTACAGACCAGTTTTATGACTTTCCAATGTCACAGGCGAAGCTATTTACCGAAGGTATTGCAAGGTGAATCCATGACTCCCCCTCCAAAGAAGGAAGAGCCTCCCCCAGGTTTTGAATCAGATCTATAGGATAAATAAAATACAAAGGAAAATCCAAAGGAGACTGAAATGACTTCACAAAGAACAGAAGTTCCACAAACCAAGAACTCAGAGTCACAAAAAGGAAAGGAGTTTGAAACATCCCCAAAAGCCCCTGGTGACATTCCCAAAAAAGTAGGAGGAATGGCATCAACAGAGCTGGGAAGCCCTATTAATTCTTTGACCCCTTTGCATTTTACTTATGGAAACCCCTAGATGGAAGCTCTATATGTTAGTGATCTTGAACCTATTTCTAGAGATGAGATTCCTTCATCCGATTATTTTTTCAGTAAAAAGATGAAGGCTATCTTGAAACTAGAAATGCATCCAAGAGGAGATGCAATGATAAAGAAACATAAGATCATTGTAGATGGAGAAAATCTTGAAGAAGAGGATTTCACTACAGAAGTAGCAGGCGCAATGGGAGCCTTGGAAACAACCAATTTATACTCTGTAGGTAACATGAGAACTAGATTACAATAGAAAGATCAAATGATAGCCCAACTACAAAGTCAATTAAAGGAGACTAAAAGAAATATCAGTTAGGAAATAAACAAAGGGCTAGAACAAGCTAGAGTCAGTGACATACAAGAGATTCAAATGTTAAAAGCAAGCTTAAATGAAATGAACATGAAGATACAGATCATTCAAGGACAGGTCCTCCACCATGAAGAAATGAATAAACAATTACAAAATAAGATGAACTCAATTCAAAATCATGTGGTAGAGATGAAAATTTTTCAAGCCCAGGTGTTGGAAATACATGCAAAAATAGAAAAAGAGCAACAGAGAGTGATCTCCAAGCTAGAAATTATTCAGAATTACTTTCAGGAGGCAAGTAAATCCTTTGATGGTATTCTCTTGAAAGAGAGAGAAGAAAGCCAGGACCACTTTTCAAAAGGCAATAGCTCTTTCAGCAAAAGAGGAAGTCAAAAAAACTCAAAAGCTATCTGTTACAGAGAAAATTAAAGGGGATATAATATTCAAGGTATGGGAGGCAAACCTTTCCGAAAACAAGAGAATAACCAAAGAGGTTAATGATTATTGCCAAGGAATTTTCGACCTTCTAGATAAAGCTTCATTGAACATTGGAAGAGACAATTTTCCTGGGTTGTTAGGACAAATTAACATTGGAAGGCATCAATTAAATTTCAAGGAGAATCTGGATGAAATTCAAATAGAAATCTCACAAATAAAGGTAATTGATGTCACACAAATTAATAGGTGGATGGTGAAGCTGAATTTAAAGTTACAAACTATTGAGTTTACAGGAAAGATAATTGAAGATCGTCTACCAGAACTACAAAGAAAATTCTTCCTATTTGAGGTGAAAGATATTCCAGAGGCTCCTAGAGTTTTGGTGCAGTTCTTGGGAAAATGTATTAGTTGTCTCAAAACAGAAGAAGGAAGTTCATCAACAAAGAAATAAAGTATTATTTTGAAAGTTTTCATCATCGAAAATACAAAGAAGATAAAGATAGAAATGTAAACGATTCAATATTTCACATTTATGTAACTGCTAGCCTTCATAAGTTAGTTAATCACCAATAGAAAAAGAATTTGGTGGTCATGTATAAATATAATTTCACAAGAATGAAAAAAGAGCTTTTTGTTTTGGAGCCGATTGTACTAGAAGTTTTTCTCATTTACTGTGATAAAGATAATGCAAAAGAGATTCTGAACTCTGTTAACTTGAAGTTATGTGTCCCTTTACTTTGTTTTCAACATCTTTCTTTTCATGTCTTTCTAATGAATAACCAACTACAGTTTAGCACAAACTTCTATTGTAGTTTGAAATTATTTGATTATCTCATCATTTACATATTTTCCTCTATGATTGCTATCAACAATTTCAAGACCTGTAGGTCATTTGGATGGTTACATTTTGTACTTCATTAGAAATTTCATTTTTCTTCCCTTCTTCTGTTATGATATGAGATTATTTTATGGTTAAAGCCTCATATTTTCAACAACTTTATGTTTTTTCTTCTTCCATCATTCTCAATACTCTTAATTATTTCAAGTACAAGAAATGGCCTTTAATGTTGTTATGTTATTATTTTAAATTCGAAAACTCCTTTTGTTTTATCTTTCAAAACAGAGGTAACATAATCTTTGAACTTTTTATAATTTAATAAAGTTTTACCCCTCATGACTGTCCCCAATACTAGACAGCCTAACATAGAACTCAGCCTTACAGATCAAACTAGTATTGCTTTGAACTTATTTAATACCATCCTACAAACAACAAATACTTGGGTCAAGTTAGAACATTTGTGGGCAGTTATCGAGAGAGATATCATCATCCAAGAACAATGGGAAGCTAGACAGAGACAGTTGAGGAATAAACTATGATTTACCCTTCACAAATTGATATTTTACCCCTTAAATCTCTCTATCTTTTTTGTATGCCTTGACGGTATACTTTAGAGCCTTAAAGTATAAACTCAGGAAAAACACTCCCTATGGAGATTTTGATTGGTGCCTCCTACATCACAAAGTTTCATCGTTGAGTCTATGTTGTCAGAGTCTTCCATATGCCTCATTCTCTCGTTCAAAGGATGCCTATCATCATGTGTCCGCCATTCCTCAGAACTCTTGACTTTGTATATCGACCATACCTTTAGTGTGTCTTAGAGTTACATGAATTTGTAGTCCTATCGTGCACCGTAGTCCTACTTTCATCATTGGTAGGTAACCTTGAACCGAACAGTCGACATTTCATCATTGGTCGTTGACTAGGGAATTTCCCTTATGTTCGACGACAAGAAATATATTCACACATTGGGAGTCGTGCAATGTCTTGGATTCCATTATCCTTATTGGTGGTTTCCTCTCCATTGTCAACAATTTTCCTTATTGGTTTCTATTCAGAGGGTCTTTTTCGTGTACCGCTTGCATTTGGTGCACGCGAAATATGCAAAGGGTTGTTGGTTTGTGAATATGTTCTTCGTCTGAATTCCTCCAAATCATCAAGCTGCTTATTTGTACCTCATGCTGAATGATGAGACATTCCTTAATTCTCTCCTTTCAGTGAGTCCCCTTCCATCGAATTCAACCCATCTATTCTGGAAACAAGACCTAGAGTCCTATGAGTACCTAGAGGCTTGCATTCATTAGTGGCAGGTTCTCTTGCCATCGATAGTTGGGAATACATCAATGTCTCCTGATCGATGGATTCTTCAAGTTTTCTACCTCAACAAATTTATTCACACTTGTAAGAATGTACTCGGTGCCTTGATACCTACTTTCATTATCGGTAGGTTGTCTCGCGTTTTTTAATGGTATACCTTAATGACTGGTAATCAAACAAAGACTCATTGTGTTCGACCTCAACTCCTTTATTCACATGGTGTGGACTTGCACCTTTGGCAGATCATGTAGAAGACTTGAAGACATCAGTTCATAGTTGTAGATTTCCTAAGTTTTTGCTATCTTTCATTGGACCAGCACCTATGTGACTTCAGTGATCATGGGAGATCAGATTGTACTCCATTGTATACATATATGTTCATATTGATTTTGATACTAGTTTTACTGGGCCTTGTTCATGACTATGACAACCTATGGCATGTAGACACCTTTGTATTTCCTATTCATGGCCATGAACAATTTTTTGGTATATTTTCACATGGATCTGCAGTGTAATTCAAATTGGCATCCATGTGCGCAAAGTCTGTATAGATTGTAATATTTTCATAAGCAATTATTTCATCCATCTTGGTCTCCAATACTCCACTTCTAGGTATTATAATGTATTTCGGCCATCGTAGATACTCCTCTGACCTCACACATTAGGGGGCATATGTTATATCAATATTTTCCTCACCCTATGCGAATTTTCTCGGAAGGTCTTTTCCATTTCCCTATGCAGACTTGAAGTCCCTTTTTATACAACATGTGTATACGCAGGTTGCACCATTACAACCCGCGTACATCGGGTTTTGTGCCCAAAATTAAAAAATGGTGTCGGGTTTCCATGTCACGTCATGAGACATGATCCTTGACCTTACATGTACTGGAAACGTTCTAACTCGGCCCTTCAGTTCCATTTGAAGGCTATAAATGGACCATATCCAAGATGTGGAAAAGAGGAGAAGAATTCAACTTTGAGATCAAAGTTACTCTGGAGAAATTACTCACTTCATATTGAGTCTGCATCCCTTTGTCCTTTCAAGTATGAACACATTGTTCAACCCCCAAGCTCTTCCCTACTTGATGGAGAACCTCATTGTTTCTCTTATATCAGCTTGCCTTTGGTGGAGGATTGAAGTGGTGGAGGTCCAGCTGGAAGGGACATAGTTTCTCGATTCCGAACGTGTCGACATGGAATTTTGTCATTCATATACTTATGTTGATTGCATTTTAATAGAAATACTCGTTTCACGTCCAATTAATGCCTTGCAAATATTTGAATTGTTATTCCATGGGCATATTTGTTATGAATATTGATGGATTATGCTATTAAATGTGCTAACTTTATATATTATCACCATATGCTTGTGTAAATTGGTTGTTGAGGACAAGTTGCAGGTATATTTATTTTAGTCGTGTGATCAATGGTGGACTTCATCGAACGTCTGGACGAGGTAGGCTCTTTACCTTGTCTGATTCGCATATTTGTTTATATAGCATACTTGAGATTATAGTTGATTTCTACAGTCATTTTCGTCTGTTGTGGTGTACCCCATTGCATAGAGTGATTTTCCTCGTAACAAAGAGCAGAGTAGTAGGCTCGCATGAAAAATATTGAAGTACTACAAGAAGAATCCTATAGGCTGAAAATGACCATATCAACCACTCGAGGTATAATCAAACAGGAAGTCAAAGAAAGTGTTGAGAAGATGCAGGCTCAGGTTACTGTCGAAAAAATCAACACAATTTTGAAGAAGGAGGCATAGATAAAGGATAAGGCCACGATAACAAAGGAGACAGTTGAAAAATTCATGGTGAACTAGATGAATGCCTGAGTGGCTCAGGAAGAGCCACATGTGAGTGTTGGGGGCCTGTTGGATAGGTGTTTTGGATAAGTTTTGATAAGTCTTGTGAATCGCATAGGAATGGATCACATGATATTTTGGCTAAGGAGCATCGCATGTGCGCAAATCATTTGAACCATGTTCGAGAGTCAGCGCGCAAAAGGAAGAAAGTAGTTAGGATTTCTAGACATTTTGTCCGCATTGTAATGGGATTAGCCCTTTTGTAAAACTATAAATGGTAATGGGTTTTTTGGTAGAAGTAGTTTGGTAGTGAGAGTTTTTTCATGAAGCTATTTTTAGTTCATCAATGTTGGTAGAAGTTTTTAGGTATGACTGAGGAGTGAGGCTCGCACTCCATTAGAACGACTAGGCAGGTTTGAGTAATGGTTACTATTGCATCTTTTTGTAAGCATCGTGTGCAGTTGTACAAAGACTATAAATGACTAATATAAGAAGCAAACTATTGTGGATGTAGCCCAGATTGGGGTGAACCATGTTAAAACTTGGGTCTTGATGTGATGTTATGTGTGTGTTGTGGATAGCTATGGATAGCATAGAATGGTTAGTATTATGAATATGTTACGAATATTGTGCAGTGATGATGAAAGCTTAGTATTCTGAATGTGCTATTCATATATGCTATCATAATGTCGCACACTAAAGTAACTGGTAAATGAATGAATTCTAAGTAAAGTAATTTCGCACACAAAGTATGTTGCATGATAAGTAAATATTAAGTAATGAAACTAGCACACACAGTAAGAACATGATGAATTCATCACTTCCCCTCATCATTGCAGAAACTTGGTTTGTGTAGCCCCTCTAGATGCCTCGGGTGAGACTTCAATTGCTTGCAGGTGATGCCGAAAGGGCTAGTGTCTAAGGGTTTTGTTGGTGTATTGTTGATTAACCCTGGGTCTTCCCACTGCGCACCAACAATGCTCATTAATACTTCACCTTCCTTTTTTGTATTTTTATCCTTTCCTTCCTTGTTATAGTCCTTGGAGATATGTTGTGTAACTTCAATCCTCTTTTTCTCCTTTTTTTCTAGGATGTATATGTTATTTGGTCTTCTTGTTTCTATTGCAACCAATCTTCCTAATTCTTCTTCTTTGTTTTCACATTTTCGGGAGTCAAACTTAAGATTGTATCCTTGATCACATATTGTACTGACACTAAGGAGATTATGCTTCAAATGTTCAACCAGTAAGACATTTGTTTCTTTAACATTTTCACTTCCAAGGCTCACTACACATTTTCCAAGTATTTTGACAGAGGAGTCATTTCCAAATGAAACGCTGCCACTTTTTCCTTTCTTTAAGCTGATGAATTTGTTTTGGTCCTTGGTCATGTGTGTTGAGAATCCACTATATATGTACCATTTGTCTTCTTTATTTTCAACAAAAAATGCTAATCGACAGTCTTCCTTGTTTGTATTCTCTTTCCTTTTCCATACTCTAGATGATTTTATGATAGGAGCATCTTCTTTCATATCTCTTCAATCTTGTGTGACCAAGATTATTGCATTTGTAGCATACAATTTTCTGATCCATCGGTGGATCAAATGGATTGTAATTTTCATTGACAAATCCATGAGAATTTCCAGATCTACTATTTACATGATTGTCCCTTGGATATCCATAATCATTTATGTTTCTTATATAGTTATTTCCTGCATTGATTTTGCGGTGAATTTTTTTTTGTCCAAAATTTCTGCAAGTAACAATGACCAAGAAAAATGTTCTCATACCTGGTAGAAAAGGACCTTATTGGTGTCTCGCCCCTTCTAAATTTTTATCTTTTGTTCCAGTTGGAGGTGTTATGTTCTTGTTGTTCTTCAACTCCCCCTTTTTTGTTGATTCCACTTCTTAAGGAATTTGCATAGTTTCTATAAGTTCCTTCATCTTCCATGTCTACTTTGTCTATGTCTATAGTGTTCAAACTGTTGTCATATCTAATTCATGTCTTATCGGTAGGTGATCTCTGTTTGATAAGCATTTCATCTAACGTTTTAGTACTATAAAAGAGTTCATTGTCAACATCAACTCTTTTATAGTGTGATCCAATTCTTCTTTTAATTTCTCATAGTCTCCTAATTGCAAGTTCTTAATTGTATTTTCAAGCTCGTGATTCACTTCTTCATAATTTATCAATTC
>ML781584.1:1039185-1059624 GCA_009831015.1 Picea engelmannii | reverse complement strand
TAATAGAAGAGCTTTAAAGTTTTATATCTATCTTGATTGTGAGCGTATATGCCATCTGCTATCATAGCTGTTTTCTTCATGTTCGTGGTTGCTTTATAAATCTGAATTCTGTTGGGTTTGGAGTTGTCATCTGCACTGCACATACTGGCTCCTGGTGTGGACATTATACTTTCACAGACAGATTGACTATTGACTTATTTTGGTATTTTCTAGACATCAATATAATCTCCTTCTTTCTTTTCTCAGTCTCAGTGTCAGTTGCTGTGAAACCTTGATCAGTGTCCTTCAAGCAGAAACCGAAACCGAACATTCAGAGCTTATATCTTATCTGGACTAGATTTATGGGCAACGGCAATGCAGGCCAAATATCTGAAAGAAGGCCAACTAGAATTACTCAAACTGGAGAAATTTTTTTGGTTGTGAATTTTAAAATGGCCATTTTTAAAGGTAAGTTAGAGAGGCCTTCTTAGGAGATAACAGAAATCTATAGCTGTCATGTCATTTGATTAGACACTCTAGAGTTGATAACCTTTTGACCCTTGTGGTTGGATCTGATGTAAACATCCATCTTTATCAAATCAGATTTGATGTCTCTTGAATTTATTTCATTTATGGGAGTAATTGAGTCATTTCACCAAAATTCATTAAAGGTTCTTAATAATCTTGTTTCTTATATGGATTGATGTTAAACAAAAATATTTCTCCTTGCTATACAACTTATATATAAGTTATTGTTGGGCAATTGAATCATTTCACCAAAATTCATTAAAGTTTCTTAATAATCTTGTTTCTTATATGGTGAAATTCATTAAAGTTTCTTAATAATCTTGTTTGGATTGATGTTAAACAAAAATATTTCTCCTTGCTATACAACTTATATATAAGTTATTGTTTTTAAGTGAACCCTCTGTTTCTAATTTATAGGAGGTTGTTAGGTTTAGTGGGAAATGAGAAATTCTCTTCAATTAATTAGCTTTTATTTTGGTGTAAATTGTAAATGTGTTAAGATAGTGTTGATGTATTTATATATATACTATTACACTGTGCTAGAAAATTTTTGGATCAAAACTGTGTGGAGTATTTGAAACTTCCAAGGTTGAGTGGAAGCTTCACCCATCATCAAGGACATAGAAAGCTGATAAGATGTAAAAGAGTGCTGGGGTTAATATGTCCCTCCATCAGGGACATGCCACCCCAGCACTCTTTTTCTTTTCAGCTTTCTATGTCCTTGATGATGCGTGGAGTATCCACTGAAAATGATGGACATTTCAAATAATCCTCACAGTTTTGATCCAGAAGTTTCCTAGCATTATGAATCACCATGGAAACCTGCATACTCAAATACTATTAAGTTGGTTGAAAAGATCACCCAATACAGTTTTAATGTGTAGAAACTGTGTCTACTCTCCCATTTATCTACATGATATCAGAGATGGTACAACCCTAACTTTCTCCTAGCTTTCTCATAAAAAGAGTTTTGGTCATACAAATTCAACATTATTAGTTTTATGTAAATCTAAGATTAGCTTGAAAGAGTGGATTTTGTTTAGCCATTGTTTGTTGATAGTGTTGTGAGAGCGTTGTCCATCACATTGATATGATGACCGTGAGGTAAGATTGTGCTAGTTTCGATGCCTATTGCATGAGATCGGGCGCATGGTGGGTTGCTGTGTTTAGATCCGTTGGTAGGGGATGTTTTTGATCGTCTCTCTACGTGAAATTGTTTGCCGACTCTGTCCTACTGCAATTCGAGATGGATGATTTTCCATGATAGGATTGAATTGTTGTCAGTGGAAAACACTCAAAGGACGTGTATTAAATACCCCATATGTCAATGGGAACTTACATTGATATGCTTGTATTGCTTTGTTTGTAGGTGTTGTGGGTGATGCATATTGTTTGTATTGTGCATAATCTAATTGTACATAAGGAGGCCGCTTGGTGCATGATAAATTGAATCTATTACGCGTCATTAATAGGTGTTGACTGTGAGTCAATCCCTGTGGTGCGACTGCATCGAGACTGTTGGAACATTGTACTGATCAAGTGCTGTCGTGAATCCCAATTGAAGCTGCTGTGAATCCCAATTGAAGCTGCTGTTGAGCGGGGGTAGGTATGCCCATTTCGGTGTATGGTAGCTGCAGTTTTTGCATTGATGAAGGCGACTAGGTGTTGAATTCGTTGTGATGGAGCTGTTGTGCATGCCTATGGCGTGCGGAAAAGTACAACTGTGCTAGAGGCCGAATTTTTGGACCTGCTGTGTAAGGTGAAGATGCAAGGACAATGCTACTACAACCAAGGAAGGAACCAAGAGCATGTTGGTGAGGCTCAAACCCTCTGGTGATAAGAAGCAGAATAAGATATGGAGATCAAAGGCGGATTGGTCCATATTGGGGATTGAGGTATTAAAAGAGTGATCACAGTTTCATTCACTTCAAAGAATTTGCCAGTTACTGTATAATTTTTGAAATAGTGTTCAATATACCTGGTAATTCGATTTGCTGCATGGATTTGGTTGTGGTACAAATACGACCACAATTGGGTATGCCATTGCTTCTTGAGATTAGGAGATGGTGAGCTCTTGCTCCGACCTGTTGACAAGGTTTTTAAATGGCACTAGAGCTGTTAAGTCGAAGAGTGAGCCTTCCTAAAGGCAGTTGTGGCTTCAATAGTAATGCTGAGATCCCATGGAGTTTGTATCGATGGGGAAGATTTCTGTGGAATTTTCATCATGCTAGTAAAAGGCATAAAAGACTAGCACAACCACATTTAAAAATGTGGCTGATATAAGCCGAAACCGAAAGGCATCATTCATCGCCGTCATTCATATCATCCTATCGATTCCAATTATTTCAATTCAATATAGTTTAAACAAGAATGAAATAGTTTAAACAAGAATGAAATGCCTCCCATAAAAACCTAAAATAAATTATTTTTCTACTAAGAATGAATTATTTTTCTGCTAAAATAAAAAGTGAGATTTCCAATTCAATTCGGTCTCTCAAGAATTTTTAAATATTATTATTCTCAGCATTCTTCACCGCAACTGCACCGGCGATTACCTTGATCAATTCCTTATGTGCCAATTGAGGATCTGAATGCAGTAAATCGTCGATAAGTACCTTCAGAACGTGCTCTCCCTTGAGCCCAATCAGCTTTCTTGAAAATAGGAACTCTTGTGCTTCTTTTCATGAAATACCAAAGAGAATTCGCCCGCACTATGAAGGATGCATGCACCATAAAGAGTGGTTCCAATACACTAAGTAATGGATCCATCCATTCATGTCATTTCAGTTTTCTAGCTCGTGGGAAGAGGAAACAAACAGGCTAAGCTGTAGTACCGGAGATATGGTCATACTTGATAGAAATGTAAAATTTGTTAATATCCAAGTAAATGTTTAAGATCAAGTAAGTTTTCTAATCATAATTTTTTAATATGATTAAGTAAATGTAAGAAAGTAAATAGGTTAAGGGATGCCTTTAAAAATGTTAGAAAGTTATTAACATTAAATCTTATTCATTGATTTGAAAGGACTACTAAGAATATGCAGGTATCTTCAATTGCTGGCCATAAGATTAGAATTAGTAATTAAAAGATCATTAAATGTGCCCACTTCCAATAGGTATACGCCTTTCGGTGTAATTAAATCTTATTCATTGATTTGAAAGGACGACTAAGAATATGCTAGTATCTTCAATTGTTGGCCATAAGATTAGAATTAGTAATTAAAAGATCATTAAATTGTTAAATATATATGCAACCTCAAGAGTTTGACTGTACACTGACAGCTGTCTTGGTCAGCTGTACATTTCATTTCTTGATGTTCTTGATTTGCTCAAGCCTATTTAGCTCATCCTTTTGTCATTTTCTGAATATTCTCAATACTCAATACTATTTTCACTCTGCTTATTTTATGTTTTCCAACTCTGTATTATCTGCTTCTCATTTTGTCATGGTATCAAAGCTTCAGACGTAAGTCTCTTTACATAGTCTGGAGGGCAGCCCGATCCCAAGAAGCACAGAGCTTACACTATCCACGAGAGCACGAGACACAAGATTCTTCATAGTGATTGGAGAACAGGATGCAGTCCGCGATATGCTCAAAAGATCATTGCAGACAACAAGCGTGAAGAAGCAGAGCAACTGCAGAAGGACACGATGTTTAAAGAATCTTGGAGAACACTCCGCAGTCCACTAAAGGAGCGTGGAGACAACAATCTACTCAAAAGATCATTGGAAACATCACAATGCGTGGAGGCAGACCTGCGGAAGGAGAATCGAAGGACAAAGATTAAAGATCCGTGAACTTTTAAAGAATTCATGAAAGATTCACGAAATTCCTTTTTAAGAAGAAAGTCTTTGCAGATACAGCAAAAGACAAGCTCAACAGTCATAAGATCGGCCCTACGAACAGATCTGAGCCATTAATCAAGCTCAGAAAAGACGAGGAGCACGTAGAAAAGGAGAATGTGTTTCTGCCATCAAATCAAGGCGAGAGAAACAAAAGACGTCAGATCAAGAAAAGGTGTGCAAGCTTTAACCGCCAAAGTTTTTCGAAACTTCGCGTATTCGACAATTTCGTGCAAAGATTGCAAAAGAAAGTGGAATTTTGAAGTCTCGAAGTCATCGGAACCATCCATCATCAGGTTTGACAGGTGGCAGCAGATCCGGAAATTCGAGGATTCGGACATCGAAAGAATTGCGGGAGAGCAATCTCAACTTTGCAAAGCACGAAGTCGTGAAGTGGATCTTGATCGTCGATTGTGGGAGAGATTTGGACTGTTGAATGCGGCGTTGGATCAGCACTTCGCTGATTCAAAAATCGGAAAAGCCTGAGGTAAGAGTTGTGAAAAATCGTGAGGTCTGAGTTCGCGAAATTGATCACAGCCATCAGATCGCGGAGGATCGTGGACCGTTGATCTGAGGCAAGTGGAGTTCGGAAGTTCAAACTTCGAGGAAAGGGAGGTGAGTAGTCCTCCAATTTCGCAAAACACGAAGTCCAGATCCACGAAGTCTTGAAGCACTCGGAAGATTGGCCCAAGGTCATAGCGAGCGGTCACATTGATAAAGGTTAAAGGAGGAGCTAGCATGCGCTAGGCTCTAGTTTGAGAGTTTGGAAGTCAAGAGAGTCGAGGTGACTCGCAGTAGAATACCCGAGGTCCAAGGTTGCGAAGCACCTTTTGGATAGTTCTGTGGTCATAACCAATGGTCACGTGGAGAGGAACTTTGTGCCCGGTGCTAGTTCGTGTGGGTGAGGTTTTGCAAAAGGACTTGTGGAATTGTTTCGTGGAAGAGCTACTCCAACTCAGAGAGAAAGCCCGAAGCATCTGGTTTTTTTTTCAACCCATGATCACATGAGAAGCTAAACTTCAATTTTTTTTTTCTCTGGAGTAAACTCAGAAATCCCTATTTTGCCATTAGAGGGGCTACAATTGCTACAGTTGCAAAAGAACAGATCTTAGAGCTCTAAATCAACAGATTTTGCGCTCGGATAGACGGATCCAACCATCTTGAAGCTAAAGAAGTGGTCTACCCCGCATTTTTTGGTCCGAAATCACTAAAAGAACTTCAAAGACCTGGTTTTACGTGCAAGAAATAGGTAAACATGAAATCTACTAACAATTTTTTTTGTTAATGTTTTTTTAAAAAACATGGCCACGTCTAGCAATTTAGGACCAACTCAAGGTCTGATTCTTCTTAGAAAAAATTATGAGTTTTGGTCTCTTTGAATGAGATCCTTCTTGCAAGCACAAGAGTGATGGGATCCAGTGGATCTTGGATATGTGGAACCAGATCCAACATACCTTGCTGCCATGACTAACCAACAGAGAATTGCTCAGGAAATACAGAGGAACAGAGAGAATAAAGAAAAAATTTGGATTCAAAATTCAGTGGATGACTCGATTTTCTAAAAAATCACAGGCGTTGTTACTTCAAAACAGGCCTGGGACATCCTTAAATCAGCCTACCAAGGAAATGACCGGGTCAAAACAGTCAAACTGCAGACCTTGGGGATGCATTTCAAGACTTTAAAAATGACAGTCTAAAAATGTTGATAAGTTTATGACCAGAGTCATGGGAATCGTAAACCAGATCAGATTGACTTGTGAAGCCATCCCTGATCAACGAATTGTTGAGAAAGCCCTCAAAAGTTTACCAAAGAAATTCGAAATGGTTGTTACAGCTATCCTTGAATCCAAGGATCTGTCAAAATTTTCAACAGATGAATTAATGGGTTCTCTATTGACACATGAGACTAGACTTCATATAGCAGATGAGTCAACAACCAATGCCTTCAAGACTCAATTCTCCTTCAGTAGAGGGAGAGGCAGAGAAAGAGGCATAGGTCATCGAGGAAGAGGGAGCAGTCCGAGTAACCAACACTCAAGTGAAGGTCACAAACGACAAAACCCGAGTCAAAATTTCCAAGGTCACAGACAACAGAACCAGAATCAGAATTTCTAGCCTCAAAGAGGCAGAGGGAGAAGATCAAATGAAAAATCAAGCATGCAATGCTATTACTACAAAAAGTATGGGTACTATGAATCTGAATGCAGGAAGAAACAATTAGATCATCTCTCAGGCAAAACACATATCTCACATCATGAAGGAGAAACCTTAGATGGTATGCTCCTCTCATGCCACAAGACTAAAGAACAACCTAAGGATCTTTGGTTGCTCGACAGTGGATGCAACAATCACATGATAGGTAACAAATATTTACTTTCATGCATCGATTCTTCAATTTCATCTAATATTACACTTGGAAATGATTCTTTAGTCAAAGTTCAAGGAAAAGGAATTGTACCTATTCTTACTAAACAAAATGTAAAGAAAGACATACATAATGTCTATCATGTTTCAGATCTGACACATAATCTATTAAGTGTAGCACAGTTAATTGAACATGGCTATAAGGTAATTTTTGAATGAGCATCATGTAGGATACATGATAAAACCCCCAATAGAAAATTGATTTATGAAATCCATATGACTCAGAATAGGATGTTTCCCCTGACCCTCAGAACTGCAAATCTGATCCAATCATATGCACAAAGTGCATCCACCCCCAATGAAACTATGGTTTGGCATACAAGATTTGGACATCTACCCTTTTAGAGTCTAAGTCTTCTACATAAGCACTCCATGGTCAAAGGTCTCCCTATTTTCAAAGAGGAAAATTCCCCATGTGAGTCTTGCATACTTGGAAAACATAAGAGAACTAGTTTTCCATAGACCTCAACTCAAGCCAAACAACACCTAGAATTGGTTCACACTGATCTATGTGGACCAATGCAAACAGAGTCAATAGGTGGTATCTTTTATTTTCTAATGTTTATTGATGACTTTAGTAGGAAAATTTGGATCTATTTTCTTAGACACAAGTCTGAAACTTTTGCAAAGTTCAAAGAATTCAAAGCTGAAGTTGAAAAACAGAGTGGCAAATATGTAAAAGCACTCAGGTCATATGGAGGAGGATAATATAGCTCCAAAGAATTTGCAAATTTCTGCAAATCACAAGGCATCATCATGCAAACTACAACCATGTATAATCCAGAGCAAAATGGAGTGGCTGAAAGGAAAAATCAGACAATAATGAACATGGCAAGAAGCCTACTCAAAGAGAAATGTCTGTCAAATACATTTTGGGCTGAAGCAGTAGCATGAACATGGCAAGAAGTCTACTAAAAGAGAAATGTCTGTCAAATACATTTTGGGTTGAAGCAGTAGCATGCTTAGCCTATCTCCTGAATAAATCTCCAACCACTAGTCTCAAGATGAAGGTCCCTCAAGAAGCATGGAGTGGGACAAAGATAAATGTTGCTCATCTCAGGACATTTGGATGCATAGCATACGTTCACATACCTTCCGAATTAAGGAAGAAATTGGATGATAGAAGTGAGAAATGCATCTTTACTGGCTACAAAGAAACATCAAAAGCATATAGGCTCTACAATTCAATCTCAAAGAAATTGATTCTCAGCAAAGATGTAAAATTTTTAGAAAATCAACTCTGGAACGAGTTTGAAAAACAACCAATGGATAGTCAAAATCCATTGCTGCCCATTCCTAAAAATGTAGAAAACTCAGGACAACCAATACCTACACCTGCCCTTCCAAGGCTATAGGTACAAGGACATTCTGACAATTCTTAGGATAACTCAACTTCAAGCAGAGATTCATCCTCTAAACTTCAAAATCAGAGAACTCGAAGTTTGAGAGAAATCCATCAGCAGTTGGATGACATTGAACAATACAATCTTTTTGCATTAATGTCATGTCAGCCTACATATTTTAAAGAGGTAGCTAAAGAGTCACATTGGGTTCAAGCCATGAACCAAGAGATTGACTCCATTGAGAAGAACAAGACACGGGATCTTGTTGATTTTCCCAAACACAAGAAAAGTATTGGTGTCAAGTGGGTTTACAAAACTAAACTCAATGAAAAGGGGCAGATTGAAAAACACAAGGAAAGACTTGTTGCCAAAGGATTCTCACAACAACTAGGTATTGATTATGGTGAAACTTTTTCTCGAGTAGCAAGGTTGGACACTGTAAGGACTCTCTTAGCCATAGAAACTCAACACAAATGGCAAGTATACCAGATGGATGTCAAGTCAGTTTTCCTGAATGATTTCTTATAAGAAGAGGTTTATGTCGATCAATCACCTGGATTTGAAGTCAAAGAGCAGCCATCTAAAGTGTATCGGTTGAAGAAAGCCTTGTATGGCTTAAATAAAGCTCCAAGAGCTTGGTACAACATAATTGAAACTTACCTGATCAAAAGTGGTTTCAGCAGAAGCCAAAATGAGCCAACTTTATACACCAAAATAGATCAGCACAGTAAAATTCCGATTGTATGTTTATATGTTGATGACATGATATATATTGGAAATCTTGAGTTAACCATTTTTAAACATGCCATGCAATCTGAGTTTGAGATGACAGATCTTGGCATAATGAAATATTTTTTGGGGATTGAGGTTGATCAATCAACCAAAGGCATTTTTGTCTGTCCGCAAAAGTATGCAACAGACATCATCAAAATATTCTGCATAGAAGACTGCAATCCAACAGAAACCCCTATACCCCTAGGCACAAAATTGAGCAAGCAATATGAATGACCTACAATGGATTCTACCCTATACAAAAGTTTAGTAGGCAGTTTGTTGTATCTAACAAAAACTAGGCCTGATATTATGTATCCAACCAACTTTGTTTCCAGGTTCATGGAATCCCCCAAAGATTCTCACTGGAAGATGGCGAAAAGGATTCTGAGATATGTTGTTGGCACTCTCAATTTTGGCTTATGGTACACTTATTCTGATGATCATCATCTCTCTGGTTACACAGACAGTGATTTTGCAAGCAGCCTATATGACACGAAAAACACCTCAGGACATGCTTTTCACCTAGGCACAAACCTGATTTCTTGGGCGTCAAAGAAGCAACCCATAGTCTCAATATCTTCTGCAGAGGCAGAGTATGCCATTTCTACCTCAGCTTCCTATCAAGTTGTGTGGTTGAGAAGAATATTGAAAGATATGTCACATACAGAAAAGGAGGCAACTCCTATCTTCTGTGACAACACCTCAGCAATTTCTCTATCCAAAAACCATGTGTTTCACAAAAGAAGTAAACACATTGACACTCGCTTTCACTTCATTCGTGAGCTTGTCAATAATGGTGACATTACACTTCAATTCTATGGCTCACGAGATCAAATCCCAGTTATTTTTACAAAGCCACTAGGAAATTTCGTTTTTTTTATTTTCATAGACAACGCTTGGGCATTATCAATGTTGATGTTTGTAACTGTTGAGTTTAAGAGGGAGTGTTAAATATATATGTAACCTCAACAGTCTGACTGTACATTGCCAGTTGTCCTGGACAGCTGTACATTTCGTTTCTTGATGTTCTTTATTTTCTCGAGCCTATTTAGCTCGGCCTTTTGTCCTTTTCTGAATATTCTCAATACTCAATACTATTTTCGGTCTGCTTATTTTATGTTTTCCAATTATGTATTCTCTGCTTCTCATTTTGTCATAAATGTGCCCACTTTGAATAGGTATATGCCTTTTGGCGTAATTAGCATGTGACCTTGGTGTCTGAGCTTGAGGACATTTTTTTCACTCCTATGTATGGCCAGGGAATGGTATACAAAAATGACACACTGATTGGTTGGGGATGGACCAACAAATAACATGGAGAAGCAACTGGGCTCAGCTTAACCTACACATATGAGAAGTGCATCCTTATGATGGAAGAGAAGGGTCAAACTGATCCCTTGACTTAGTTCAAACATGAGGGACGATATGGATGCATAGGTAGAACTGGGTTGAGTGACAAAAGAGAGAAGTTAATGTAGTCACAGCTGCATAGCTGGTTCGTGTGTTGGTATGAGACCTTGCGGAAAGCATGGTTAGTGTGTTGAGCTGCTACTTGTGCATGTTGGTGTAGAATCTTGATGGTGGTGATCACGTCTTCAATGTTTTTGTAATATTGATAATCACTCTTTGTAATTTGTGCATGTTGGTGTAGAACCTTGATGGTGGTGATTGTGTCTTCAATGTTTTGGTGAGATTGATAATTAGTCTTTGTAATTTGTGCATGTTGGTCTAGAACCTAGATGGTGGTGATCATCATGTCTTTAATGTTTTGGTAATATTGATAATCATTTTTCGTAATTTAATTATTTTGGATTTGTTAATGTTAACATAAATATTTAGTTTAGTCAGTTCAATGTGTAATGTAATGTTTGTTATAATTGACTAGTCTAATTGTTGCAAGGTAAAGTATGGAAAATTCAAAATAAAGATTGAACAAAGATATAGAATATGAAGACATTGAATAAGTGCAAACAATTGGATTGAGTGACAAATTAGAACACTCAATGTAGTTATAGATGGATATTTGGTTCGTGTGTTGGTATGTGCCTCCGCGAAAAGCATGGTTAGTGTGTTGAACTACTACTTGTGCATGTTGGTGTAGAACCTTGATGGTGGTGATTATGTCTTCAATGTTTTGGTATTATTGATAATCACTCTTTGTAATTTAGGTATTTTGGATTTGTTGATGTTAACATACATATTGAGCCTCGTCAATTCAATGTGTAATGCAATGTTCATTACACAATGTTCGTTAGAATTGACTACTCTAATCATTGCGAGGTAAATAATGGAAAATTCAAGACAAAGATTGAACAAAAATGTAGAAGATGAAGACACCAAATAAGTGCATTACTCCAAAGAAACAAGTAAGAATAAGTCTTTTGTCATATGTGTCATCATCTCTTGCTGATTTTTTGTAGCCTTGCATAGCAACAACTTTGTAATGTGAAAATCATTCCTGAGTTTGCCTCTGTGTTGTTTCTCAAAGGGAAATGTAGCTACCTGTATTGTCTCCTCTCGTCAATCTTTGATGGAAGACTATTTATTTGATGAAAGTTTGTTTGAAGAATGAGGTGTGATAAGCCCTTAGATTGGTAGGTGCAAAGAATGTAAGATTGACTTGGATACATCCCATATCAGAGTATCTTTCTAGAGAACTGATGAGCATTGTAGTTGGGTACTTTAGGTGTTTCGGTAGATGGAAATATGTCTATATGTTGGCCAATTGTAGTATTTACAGTCATGTTGATGTTAGACCTTGGAGGACAACAGGTTCCTAGTCAATCTGTGTGGTACCAATGTTTGACATAAAGGTACGGTTAGTTCCTAGTTGGTATGTTATTCAAGATGACAATCCTACAAGTGAATGGAGGAGCATGGACACTTTGGTTTAAAGATTGAAGGGAATTGGTACAGTTAATAACTATTAGTTGGTTATTATGGCAATGAAAGATACAATGAATTGACATTGTTCTCGTTGAATAAGACAAGCATTAATGACAGACTTAATTCTGAGTTGGAACTGTGAGTTTGCAACAAGGAAGACATGGTGATGTTTTGGATGGAGCAGAGAGTTTTTTTTGTAGTTTGGGCCAAAGGATGATAGTTCTTATGGCGACACAAGAGATTATATTTTGATGGATGAATGAGGTAAAGTTCGTGTATGATGTTCAATAAAAATAGTGATTGTTATCGACCAAACTAGCAGCCTGTCAAGGTCCTTGGGTTGTGTTGACAGGCGAAATTAACCGCTCATCAACTGGAGGAGTGAATCTGGTCCGGGGTTGTCTAATTAACCTAAGCCGTTTGGATTAATTCACTTCGACGGATGTAGCGGCTCTGTTGGCCGATAAAAGTCCTAAAGAAAGTAAAAAAATAACTAAAGGAAAAACAATGATCTAATAAATAACAATCACTAATAAATAAGCATACATCTAATATATATCTGCAGTTTAACTAATTAATACTTATAAAATAATTCTACTTATCATATGCACAATATATACAAATAATTCTATTTCTAATATATATATATATATATATATATAATATGTACAAACTACGAATTTTAATCTAAATCCGTGAAAATCGAATGTAAATTGATTCTTTAAACAATAGTAAAACTACTATCTAATCTTTTTGATTTGTTTTCTTAGATGTTTATACTTAAGAAATCAGATATCAAACTGTCTAATTAAACAAAAGAAATAACAAATGGTAGAAAGTATTTTAACTACAGGAAGCCTCTATATTATTTATACTAATGAAATCAGATAACAAGATGACCTGTTGTTGCATCCAATATATGTTCAATGTGTAGCATCCAGTCACCTTATCTGACGAGGTAAACCTGCGACAGATCCTGAAATTGCTCTTAATAAATGTGAAGCAACAATGATGGAGTTTGAATCATAATAACATAACACATAATAGATGCAGTCACAGTAATCTTATAATTTTACAAGCAGCCACAATAAGATAATTCTTCCTATGAGAACTTGCATATAAAGGTTTCATCGAAATTAGAGATAAATCTCTTAATTCAAATTCAACGAATGATTACTATGTGTTATATCTGGGACATAAAAATATGGACAGTATATAATCTTTAATCATATCAACTGATAATAAACCATGATGACAAAACCAATCATAATCTATTAACAAATTGAAATAAACATGACTTGAATAAAAACATTATACAGAAAAGCTAAAGCTGTGACGTGTATTATATTCCATTCAAGTCTGTAGTGAAACATCCATAGTCTTGCCCCAGGCTGAGATGATTAATGTTTACAAAATAATAGATTTATATAGGTTTCAGGAAACACAATTGTTTCCTGTTGATAAGATCAAGTTTGTTTCAAAAAATATGGGGGATGCAACCACCCTGATTTCACTGAATATCAAAAACTACCAACAGCCTAATCTATTTACTTAAAACACAAAGTTGATATGGTTGGGAGATCTCGAAAGTGCCCCATATCTTCTTGGAAATCATGGGATCCTCAATCATCCTGAAAACAAATGAAAATGAGAAGGTTTCAGATATGTTTTCAATTATTAAATCAAACAACTCGAATTTTCTTAACTGGCTATAGAATCTTATGATTCTGTAGCTAATTATAATAGCAAATGCAATCATATTTAAAAATAAACAAACAAACTAATCTTAACAAGAAAAATAGTCTATTCAATCAAATAGAATATCCTAACTTAAGAGTGACAAAATCATGCTAAAATTTAAAAATATCACACCTCAAATCATGGAATCAAAACATATCAAGAAATTTTGGAGTTTACGATAGTTGTTGTTGCCTCTACATTCTTGAAAATGACACGACCTGTAGTTTTCAATCATTTCTCCTTCCCTTGGATAATAGACTCGAGTCTGTTTTTTTCATTTGTCAACCTATCGACTTGGTCTCTTAAAGACTTGAGTCGGGACTGCAGCAATGGAACATCAGTATAGTACCTGTCAATCCACGATCGACACTCATCACACTGTGACTGTAAGGACTGTGCATTAGCACTGAAAACATTAAGGGTCAGAGAATCCTCCATGCAAAAGCTAGGCTTATCACAAAGTTGGATGCCAGGAAATTCCAGGTTATCCTTTAGACAAGGAGGCAGATTGCTAACATAGTCATAGGGTCGGTCAGGGTAAAGCTCGTATGACACAGGGTCCTCTTCAGCCAAAAATTTTTCAATTTCTGAGTCTAAATATTCACTCACTTCAATCGTGTTGATTGTGTCTGCACAGGGTTTCAATTTATTTCAATCACATCGAGAAATTAAACAACAAGCTCTTTTGTTCTTGAAATTAACATCAACACTGCCCTTTAGCTTCTTTCCTATAGGTTTTTTAATAATTTGAATGATATCCTTTGGATGCGAACTCGGTTGATTGTCCTATTGAGTGACATTAGGGTAGCTCAAGGGTTCGTTAGGAGAAGGATCATAGGCCTGGAGCGGTGGAGAGGAGGTTGTAGGGTTCACAAGGGTTTCAACAATGACTGGTTTATCTACCTGTCTCAACTCACTATTGCCAAAGCCATTTCATGAAATGAAGGCATCCCAACAATCGTTTTGTGATTGCAACTAGTGCATGAGGATAATTTTAATTAAACCTTGATGGAATAAAATCGAATCAGACCTCTGCTTCCTAAACCATTTACCCATTTTATATAGACTTCTAAGCAGGTAGTAGGGCATATTCAATGGAAAGCCAATAAAACTCATAAGGAGGCGGAGATGATACAGAAAAACCAGTCCGAACCGACCCTCACAAGTGACGAATTGCTTCACTACAGCAAGCAAATCATGCCATCTAGGTTTCAAGAATGAAATCGGCATACCTCGATCACAGTTGGCTATTTTGCGTGAGGTGAATAGTAATGTCCAAGGGACCTCCTCCACTTTCGCATTCTTGAACCATTTCTGACCAGCTGCTGGCAATCCTGTGGCTTGGCTTAAGAACTCTTCTGTCACTTCTAACTGCACATCACCAATCTTTTCCCTACAACCATCAATGGTTAAGGAAAACTCTTGAGTGACCTGGAGGTTAAAGCCCTTAATTTTTTTAAATGAACAAATGCCAACCATTCCTCTCTAGATCCTCTCTAGCGTTATCATACGATAGCAGAGTCTAGACACCATTTGGTTTGACCCTTACCACTGGAGCCATGGCGAATGGAAGGGAATCAACACATAACTCATAGGTAGGGTTTGGTAAAAAGCCACAGAGCCATAGCCCCAAGCCTCATCAAAACAATGTTGTGACAATACAAACGGTGGGCAGAGGCGTTAATCACAATGCGTGGGAGTAAAATCGTGAAGCCTGAGACCATACTCGAGACTTATGATATCCTATACCACACATGCCACCTTGGCATTGGGTACATGCTAGGACAAAGTACTTTAACACATTGTGCGCGCATCCAAATTTAATTGCAAAGATAGGTGATTCGTAAGAATTGGAAAGCCAAAATTTCCATGAAAGAAATATGGTTAATCATCAAACCAAAATTAATACAAAAATCAAATACCAATTGATAGGGGTCTTTCATTCAAACAACCATAAGCTTCTTAGGCATTCTTGGAATCGAAACGATCATAAACAATGAGAGCAACATGTCTGTAGCTAGAAATTGCAATTCTATCATAAACGACATGCTTTCAATGAAAATTTAAAATAGAGCGAAGATGATAGTTGTGAGTTTTCATGCTTTCAGTCATGAAAATGAATGTATGAACATATGATAGGTAAAATGCGACGATTTACAACTGTCATTTGAAGAAATTCTTATGAAAATTGGTAAAATTTCATAGACCCTGTGTAGGCAACTTTATAAAAAATGGTAATTATATACTTGCTACCAACAATGGCGACATGCTGGGAGAAGTAGTTATCTCTGCCAAATGAACAAGTTCAGATTAGAATGATCAGAAAAAAATTTGAATCGAAAACAACCGAAAATCTGTCTGAACATTGTAAATAATTATAATTCATTCCAGTTTCAGACAACTGTTATTTTTAAAGAGACGAAAACTGACGACAATCTTAATAGAAGAGAGTCACGATGTTAAAGTTAAAATCTTCAATACTATTGATAGGGCCACTTCTGCCAGCAGGCGTCCATAGCCTCGACATGGATGTCAATTAACCCACTCTGATATCTGTATCCTGTCAAGAAATTCTAGATCAGAACAAAGGACATTTAAGGTCAAAACAGAATCCATATCAGAGAATTTTCTTTTACCTGGCATTGCTTTGCTACCAGCGGGCCTGTTCAGTACCCCGACGAAGTTATCTTGGTGTCATGCATGCATTTATCTGCTGCCAACAGACCTGTTCAGTATCTCGGTGGGTTTACAAGCACTTCCCACAGCTCTCTGAAAATTTATTTAGTTTTTAAAGATATTTAATAGAGTGGGGTGACGCTGAAAATTCTAGTTTTTTAACACATCTTAGTATGTCATAGACCTTGAAGAAATTTCTTAGTTGTCCTTCATCAAGATTTAGAAATAGTTTGTTAATAAAATCGACTTTCAAGAGCAGGGAGAAATCTTTGAGTTGTTCTCTTAAGGAACAAGGACAACGTAAAAATAATTTTTATGGATGATCGTGAATACCTTAAGTTGCAGATTGAAATCAAGAAACACTTTTCAAACAACAAGTTATCTTCAACTTGGTTGCAAACTCAGAGAAATACCACAATTGATGTTTAAACAACTTTCAACAGGCATTTTGGAGGGGAAATTTTTCTGTTATTTTTCTCTGAACTTGCCCGTGGTGCAGGCATATATGTTTCAAAAGAAAGACCGATAAGCATAAAGGAAAAATCAAAACAAACCAGCAAAGAAAAACAAACAACAAACAAAACAGAAAATATTTACACAGGGTGCATGGGAGCATCATCAGGCAAAGTACCTTTTTAGAGCTTGGTCATTCACCAGAAACGTGTCTGGCTGTCCCTCTAAATTCTGTAAGTGGAAGGAACTGGGACCCAATTTCTCAACAATTAAAAATGGTCCCAACCATAAGTTCTTAAACTTAGTATGCTCTCCTTTTCCCTCATGAGGTTTGTCCCATTTTAGGACAAGGTCACCTACCTCAAAATTTCTGTCAGAGGCAGAATTGGAATCAAACCAGTTTTTAACAATGAGTTGATGTTGATCCAATTTTCGTTTTGCTTGAGCCCTTAGTTCCTCTAACTTTAACAAAGCGTTATTTCGACTCTCTAAAGGGGGACAGTCTTCTTCCTGTACCTTCTGTGATAACTACAGATATGGAAGAAGGACATGTGGTGGAAGAATCGCTTCCCTACCGTAAACGAGAAAGAAAGGTGAGTTACCCACAACAGTTTTAGGAGTTACTCTATCAGCCCAGATTGCATTTAACAGTTCGTTATGCCAATTTTTTTGGTTTTCGGAGACCATTCTCTTGATAATTTTGATCAAATTTTTATTAGTTGATTCTGCCAAACCATTGCCTTGGGGGTAATAGTTGGCAGAGTACTTTAATTTAATTCCTTTTTCTAGAGAGAAATCATTCATTTCAAGAGACGAAAAATAAGAAGCATTATCAAATACCAGGCATTCAGGGATACCGAAACAAGTAATAATATTTGAATTCAAGAAGGATATTACCTGGCTGGTATTTACAGCTTTTAATGGGGCAGCCTCGGACCACCTGGTGAAATAATATGTGGTTGTTATGATGTATTTATGCTGCTGTGAGGATGGCGGATTGATTGGGCCTATAATATCCAAACCCCACTGCTGAAAAGGGGAGTCTACCGAAACTGATTGCAAAGGGAAAGCTGGTTTCTGTATCCATCCAGATGCCTTTTGACAAATCACACATTTGTGACATAGGGAATGGATGTCTTTAAAAATGGTAGGCCAGTAATAAACTGCTCTTAATACGTTATGGGCAGTGGTGTCTCCTCCAAAATGCCCACCTGCTTCACCTACATGTAATTCCAATAAGACTTTTTCTGCTTCATCATTTTCAAGGCAGTGCATAAGTACTCCATCAAAATTTTGATGGAACAAAATACCATTAACCAGCTGAAAAGAAGAATATTTTAATCTCAGTGCTCTCCTTTTTGTGGGATCAAGGTGATGGGGATCTGATCCGTGTATAAGACAAAATTTTATGTCGTTGTACCAGGAACTAACAGGGTTTTGTGCACAACAGATTTGATTTTGACAGTGTTGTTCTGGATTTGACACATCAGTTTCTTCTTGCCATCCTACAGCTGAATTGGAAACCAACTTGCATAAACCTTGGCCTCTTACAATTTGTGCTGGGGTGATTTCTATGTCATATTCTTGTAAGGATGTGACCCAGTTTGCCCTTTTTTCGCCTAGTTCTTTTTGCACTAACAAATTTCTGACAGCCGGGTAAGGGACAATGATTTTCGTCCTAGATTTCAACAGATAAGATTGGAAGTGATTTACTTCTTTGAAAACAACATAGGCTTGATGATCTACTACTGGGTAATTAAGTTCCACCGCCTTGAAGGCTGAACTCATAAAGGCGATTGGGACCTCGTTGTTTTCAACGTTCTTTTGAGTTAGGACAGCAGCGTAAGATCGGTCTGAGGAAAACGTGTAGAGGGTGAAGTCTTGCGAAAAGTCATGGCTCATTAGAGAAGGAGAATCTATTATGGCCTTTTTTATTGAATCAAAATCCTGGCTTTCTAAAGGTCCCCAATGGTACTATACATCCTTTTTTATTAAGTTTTGTAATGGTCTCACCATTTCTGAAAAGCTGGGGACGAATCTCCTAACAAAGTTTATTTGACCTAAGAAAGATTGCATGGAATTTTTTGACGAGGGAGGGGGTAGTTTCAAAATGAATTGAGTCCTTTCAGGGTCGATAATCATCCCTTCACTCAATACAATGAACCCGAGGAGCTTACCTTGTTCTACTGCAAAGATAGATGTTTTTGGATTTAAAGAAATGTCGTACTTACGACATCACTGTAGAACGGATCTTAAATGAGCTAGATGATCTTCTTTATTTTTCGAGAAGACAGTGACGTCATCTAGGTAAACTACTACAAATTGATTGATTAATCTGCGGAAAGTGATGTCCATCGCTCTCTGAAAAGTGGCACTGACGTTTATAAGTCCAAAAGGCATCTTTCTATAAGCGTAGGTTCCCCATGGAGTACGGAAAGTAGTTTTGAGCTGGTCTGAGGGAGACATAAGGACTTGGTTATACCCTGAAAAACCATCCAACCAGGATAATATTTCAGAACTAGATACCTATTGAAGGATCTGTTCCATGGGAGGAACAAGGTAGTTTTCTTTATCAGACGCTCGGTTAAAATTTCAGAAATTGACACATAGTCGGATTTCACCACTCTTCTTTCTGACAGGGACAAGATTAGAGACCCATTGTGTGTGCCTAAGTGGGAAAACTATTTTAGCGTTCAGGAGTTTGTTTAATTCCTTGTTGAACGTTGGTTCGAGCTTTGGGTGCATTTTCCTTAACTTTTGTTGAAAAGGTTGGGTCTGGGGTTTCATGGGAATAATGTGTTGTATAATGTTAGGATCAAAGGTTTTTAGGTCGTCGTACGTTCAAACAAAAACACCTTTGAATTCCTTAAACAACTTAATAAATGCTACCTTTTCTTGCTTAGAACACCCCAACCCTAAATTAATGCACTATGGATTGTCTTTAGTTCCCAAATTTACTTTTTCATACGTCAAGGAGGAACTATTCGTTTTACAGTTTACTGATTTTCTGAACTTGTTGTGAAGATCATAACAATTTTCTAATCTAACCACAGATTTCAGGATAGAGTTTACCATGTCTGATGAAGATTCTGGGGATCTCGGATCTGGTATTACCATAAAGTCACAAAGATTTTCGTCATGGGTACCTTCGTCGATCACCATGCCCTGGAAAGTTTCTTCCATATGCAAAAAACTTATAATCTGTTGATCGTCATCGAAGACTCTCCAATTCGTGATGTTGTCTCAGACGGACGGTCTGAACAACAGTTCGACGAAAAATGCATTCGGAGATAAGCCTTCTGGAGGAAAAAGTTTTGAAGCGACGTTAGCTAACAAATCAGCTTCTGAATTATTCAATCTAGGAATAGAATTTATGTTAAATGCAGAAAATTTGTTCATCAAATTCCATACCTCAGTTTGATAGCTTTTAAGGTGTGGAGATAAACAGTGGATAGAATTTTTTACCTGTCTAACCACGATTTCCGAATCACCAATAACAATCAAATTTTGAATGTTCAAATCTAATGCTTTTATGAGGCCTTACGGGAGTGCCTCATATTCGGTTGTGATTTTTGTACATTCGAATTCTAACCGACAAGCAATCAGAGTCTTGTTACCTGCTGGATTGATGAGCACGCACTTTGCACCGGCTCCTTCTTTAGATTTTGACCCATCAAAGTAAAGAGACCATATTTAATTTTTGTTGGGTGTATGTTGTTGGACACACCTACCACACTTAGAGGGGGGGTGAATGAGTGTGGGGCTCTTTTTCCCAAAACTTCCCTCTTGCAC
>ML781584.1:1023710-1037929 GCA_009831015.1 Picea engelmannii | reverse complement strand
TCTTGATTTTGTCACCTTATTTTATCATTTCTTCTTTTAGGTCACTTTGACTTCTTTGACTTTGGGGGCTTCAAGCCTTCATGTGAGGGTCCTTCAACTTTGTAAGGCCACAACTCTCAAACCAGGAGGAGTTATGTGACATTCCACATACCACCAGAAATGGCATGACAAGCACTATCCATCTAGGATAGTTTCACCAACAATTTCCTTGATCTTCATCTCGTTCTCCCTCATACAAGCATGGGTCCTCCAACCATTCTTCTAGGATAACTCAATCCGTAAAGCGTCTTCCCGTGAGGGCTTTCACCATAAGGGGACCACTTTGGAGTTCATCCATTTGTACACTTTATCAATCATGATAAGACAATAATGAGATCATGGGTCCTCCAACCATTTACATAAATGACATATGATCCAACAATCTCCCAAGTAATCAAACCATTGGCATCAATGACAAACCATTGGCATCAATGACAACATGATCCAACATATGTGACCACTGAGAGAAGGTTGTTGACTATGTGCACGTCATAATTTCAGATTGTTGTTCTGGGTCAGTGATGGTAGAAGTTTTGGCCATGAAATTGCTGAAAAAAGTGTCCATCCCCTGTATTTCAAGCGAATTGGTAGAAGGAGTGAACGGTTCATTGGGATCATTTAAATCAGTCACCGTGAACTTTAGATAACATTCACGATTTACCTTAATTCTGTTGGGCTTTTCATTCTCAGGCAACCATAAGTGAGACCAATTTGTCGCAAAATAGCCATGTAATTGTTCCGAACAGTCTTTACTTAAAAACAAACCATAAAATTCTGGAATATCTACGACAATGATATCAATCACTTGATGAACTTTAGGATTAGACAACAATCTTATAAGCACATTTTTCAATTCGCCTATCACTTTAACACTAGTTCGATCAAGCTGGATAATTTTCAAGCTGGATTGTTGAACTTCAACATTAATCTTTTGACAGAAAGACCATGGCATTACGTTGGATGACGCACCTGAATCTACCATACAGTTATGTACATTCCTATTGAAAATTTCAAAAGTCAACAAAAATGGAGGGACATTTCTACGAGTATTAACGGTGGAAGTTTGTTGTTTTTTACTTGCAGTCTCTGAAACTAATTTATCTACATTTGTTACATTATTTACAGGAAGGTCTCTTTTATCATGAGGCTCACATGTAGTTTTGGTGGAGGCCTTCTAAGGAATTTTGGGGCTGTTTTGAACACCTTTGTTGCTGTTCGGATTGCTATTTTTGTTGTTCTCCACAATATTCTGCAGCATTTTTTGCAAAAGAAAAGGGAATTTTAATAATTCATAAACAGAAATGTTAGCCCTAAGATTTTTTAGATCTTCAATCAAATCATAATCTAAACTTGGGTTTACTGAATTCTATTTAGTCTCAATCGATTTAGACTATTTTGGAGGCAAAGCCGTCGTAATTTCATAAGAAGGCTTATTTGTTGTCTTGCTCCTAATATTGTAAGGGTGCACTGTTTTGAAATTAGCTTGAAAAATGCTATCTGAAAATGTTCGGAGAGGATTCATCTTCTTCTACTGTCTCTTGTTCAACTACCTCTTCAGGAATCTCGGGAGGAATCAGGTTATCGTGTGCTTCTAGGATCATTTGAATAGCAAATTGTAGGCTTTCTAGATTTAGGCCTTCAACATTTAAGTTATATCAGTTGGTGGGAAAAGGCTTCCTAAAAGGGGGTTTGTGAGGCCCTTTGCTCGAAGAAGCTTCTTCAACCGACCTTTTCAAATCTATAACTTGATTGGACAATTTCTGAATGACTTTTTGTAAGTTTTCTAAATCCGAACTCTTCGGTTGAGCTTTGTTTTGGGAAGGTCTAGGAAGGATTTCGATTTTCTTTTTGGAAGATGAACTAGTCTCTATCTTGTTGCTGGTAGTGTCTTTTAAACTGAGAATGTCTTTCTCGATCTGACTGGCCTCTTCGAAGGCTTCTATCAACGTGGCTTTCTTGGATCTCTTTACCCAAATGGCTATGTTTTGATGTAAGGCTTTCGTGTAGTATGCGACTATAAGATTCTCGGTAGGCATCGAATCCATAGGGATTCGGTTCTTTAGTGTAAGGAACCTTTGATTAAATTCTTTGATCTTTTCTTTGGGGTTCATTTTTAAACTAGAAAGCTCCATGACTAGAACTTCAAGAGACTTGTCGTCTCCGAACTTCTCAAGGAAACAAGATTCAAATTTCTCCCATGACACGATGGTGTGGGGCTGTTGGGAAAAGTACCAGGTAGAGGCATTTCCTTCAAAGGTGTAGGGAAACAATCTACAGACTACGTCTTCGTGCTCAACACTACGGACTCAACACTACAGAGTCTAATGGCTAGCATAAACTTTTTGATTTGATCTTCAGTGATTTGTTTGGAGTCTGGGTCAAATTTAGGGAGCCATTTCTCCGGGTGTTTGGGCAAATGATGCTGAGGCCCAGGTATGGCCACAGCATCTTGGTCGAGCCAGGGTCTAGCGGGATTGTTCGCATTGGCCATAGGTGTGGGTGGTGTCGAAGGCTGGGATGAGGAACTGCCTTTGTCTGAGGATTCTTCTCCAGAAGAAGAAGGAGATGAAGGAGGTGGTGATGGTGGAATACCAGATCCTCCTACTGTAGGAGTGAGGATATGATATGGATCTGTAGGGTTTAAGGTAAGGTTAGTACCTCCAAGTTTCTCTCTGATATCAGAGAATTCTAATGGTTGATTCAAAGGTCTGTTTGGTTGTCTAATATGGGCTAAGGCACTGTGCATTCTTATGAGAGATTGACGAACAATCTCTTGTATATCAACACCTGAAGGATTTGGAGTTAATGGTTCAACCGTGATCCGTAGATCGTTGTTTGATGTGGTTGATGTTTGAGGGACAATGTTGTCTTCTAAACGACTTCTAGTTACTGTAGGTGAGTGGGTAGGTGGGGGAGGAGTCTTACGACCTCCTCGTGCCATTAATAGTTTTCAGACCCTCCTTCTAGCGCCATTTGTTGACGGGCAAAATTGACCACTCGTCAACTGGAGGAGTGAATCCAGTCCGAGGTTGTTTAATTAACCCAATTCGTTTGGATTAATTCACTCCGACGGGTTTAGCGGCTCCGTTGGCCGATAAAAGTCCTAAAGAAAGTAAAAAAATAACTAAAGGAAAAACAATGATCTAATAAATAACAATCGCTAATAAATATGCATACATCTAATATATATCTACAGTTTAACTAATTAATACTTATAAAATAATTCTACTTATCATATGCACAATATATACAAATAATTCTATTTCTAATATATATATAATATGTACAAACTACGAATTTTAATTTAAATCCATGAAAATCGAATGTAAATTGGTTTTTTAAACAATAGTAAAACTACTATCTAATCTTTTTGATTTGTTTTATTAGATGTTTATACTTAAGAAATCGGATATCAAACCGTCTAATTAAACAAAAGAAATAACAAATGGTAGAAAGTATTTTAACTATAGGAAGCCTCTATATTATTTATACTAATGAAATCAGATAACAAGATGACCTGTTGTTGCATCCAATATCTGTTCAATGTGTAGCATCCAGTCACCTTATCTGATGAGGTAAACCTGCGGCAGATCCTAAAATTTCTCCTATTAAATGTGAAGCAACAATGATGGAGTTTGAATCATATTAACAGAACATATAATAGATGCAGTCACAGTAATCTTATAATTTTACAAGCAACCACAATAAGATAATTCTTCCTGTGAGAACTTGCGTATAAACGTTTGATCGAAATTAGAGATAAATCTCTTAATTCAAATTGAACGAATGATTACTATGTGTTATATCTAGGACATAAAAATATGGACAATATATAATCTTTAATCATATCAACTGATAATAAACCACAATGACAAAAGCAATCATAATCTATTAACAAATTGAAATAAACATGACTTGAATAAAAACATTATACAGAAAAGCTAAAGTTGTGACGTGTATTATATTCCATTCAAGTCTGTAGTGAAACATCCATAGTCTTGCCCCAGGCTGAGATGATTAATGTTTACAAAATAATATATTTATATAGGTTTCAGGAAACACAATTGTTTTTTATTGATAAGATCAAGTTTGTTTCAAAAAATATGGGGGATGCAACCACCCTGATTTCACTGAATATCAAAAACTACCAACAACCTAATCTATTTACTTAAAACACAAAGTTGATATGGCTGGGAGATCTCAAAAGTGCCCCATATCTTCTTGGAAATCATGGGATCCTCAATCATCCTGAAAACAAATGAAAATGAGAAGGTTTCATATATGTTTTCAATTACTAAATCAAACAACTCGAATTTTCTTAACTGGCTACAAAATATTACGATTTTGTAGCTAGTTATAATAGCAAATGCAATCATATTTAAAAATAAACAAACAAACTAATCTTAACAAGAAAAATAGTTTATTCAATCAAATAGAATATCCTAACTTAAGAGTGACAAAATCATGCTAAAATTTAAAAATATCATACCTCAAATCATGGAATCAAAACATATCAAGAAATTTTGGAGTTTACGATAGCTGTTGCTGCCTCTACATTCTTGAAAATGACACAACCTGTAGTTTTCAATTGTTTCTCCTTCCCTTGGATAATAGACTCGAGTTTGTTGTTTTCATTTGTCAACCTATCGACTTGGTCTCTTAAAGACTTGAGTCGGGACTGCAGCAATGGAACATCAGTATAGTACCTGTCGATCCATGATCGACACTCATCACACTGTGACTTTAAGGACTGTGCATTAGCACTGACAACATTAAGGGTCAGAGAATCCTCCACGCGAAAGGTAGGCTTATCACAGAGTTGGATGCCAGGAAATTTTGGGTTATCCTTTAGACAAGGAGGTAGATTGCTAACATAGTCATAGGGTCGGTCAGGGTAGAGCTCGTATGACACAGGGTCCTCTTCAGCCAAGAATTTTTCAATTTCTGAGTTTGAATCTTCACTCACTTCAATCGTGTTGATTGTGTCTGCACATGGTTTCAATTTATTTCGATCACATTGAGAAATTAAACGACCAACCCTTTTGTTCTTGAAATTAACATCAACACTACCCTTTAGCTTCTTTCTTGTAGGTTTTTTAACAATTTTAATGCTATCCTTTGGATGCGAATCCGATTGACTATCCTGTTGAGTGACATTAGGGTAGCTCAAGGGTTCGTTAGGGGAAGGATCACAGGCCTGGAGCGATGGAGAGGAGGTTGTAGGGTTCACAAGGGTTTCAACAATGACCGGTTTATCTACCTGTCTCAACTCACTGTTACCAAAGCCATTTCGTGAAATGAAGGCATCCCAACAATCGTTTTATGATTGCAACTAGTGCATGAGGATAATTTTAATTAAACCATGATGGAATAAACTCGAATCAGACCTCTGCTTCCTAAATCATTTACCCATTTTATACAGACTTCTAAGCAGGTAGTAGGGCATATTCAATGGAAAGCCAATAAAACTCATAAGGAGGTGGAGATGATACAGAAAAACCAGTCTGAATCGACCCTCACAAGTGACGAATTGCTTCACTACAGCAAGAAAATCATGCCATCTAGGTTTCAAGAATGAAATCGGCATACCTCGATCACAGCTGGCTATTTTGCGTGAGGTGAATAGTAATGTCCAAGGGACCTCCCCCACTTTCGCATTCTTGAACCATTTTTGACTAGCTGCTGGCAATCCCGTGGCTTGGCTTAAGAACTCTTCTGTCACTTCTAACTACACATCCCCAATCTTTGCCTTACAGCCATCAAAGGTTAAGGAAAACTCTTGAGCGACCTGGAGGTTAAAGTCCTTAAATTTTTTGATGAACAAACGCCAACCGTTCCTCTCCAGATCCTCCCTAGCGTTATCATACGATAGCAGAGTCTAGACTCCATTTGGTTCGACCCTTACCACTGGAGACATGGTGAATGGAAGGGAATCAAAACAGAACTCACAGGTAGGGTTTGGTAAAAAGCCACAGAGCCATAGCCCCGAGCCTCATCGAAACAATGCTATGACAATACAAATGGTGGGCAGAGGCGTTAATCACAATGCGCGGGAGCAAAATCATGAAGCCTGAGACCATACTCGGGAGTGATGGTATCTTGTACTGCATATGTGGCCTTGGCATTGGGTACATGCTAGGACAGAGTACTTTAACACATTGTGCGTGCATTCAAATTTAATTGCAAAGATAGGTGATTCATAAGAATTGAAAAGCCAAAATTTCCATGAAAGAAATATGGTTAATCATCAAACCAAAATTAATACAAAAATCAAATACCAATTGATAGGGGTCTTTCATTCAAACAACCATAAGCTTCTTAGGCATTCTTGGAAACGAAACGATCATAAACAATGAGAGCAACATGTCCGTAGCCAGAAATCACAATTCTATCATAAACGACATGCTTTCAATGGAAATTTAAAACATAACGAAGACAATAGTTGTGAGTTTTCATGCTTTCAGTCATGAAAACGAATGTATGACCAGATGATAGGTAAAATGCGACGATTTACAACTGTCGTTTGAAGAAATACTTATGAAGATTGGTAAAATTTCATAGACCCCGTGTAGGTAGCTTTATAAAAAATGGTAATTATATACTTGCTGCCAACAGGTTGCTATGGTGGTACCACAAGGGTAGGTGTCCAAATGTCACTACAACACCTGCATGTTCCCTATTTGAGCCAAACTCCTTCACTAATGGACTTTGGGAGGCTTCCCTAAACAACACTTCACGACAAGGATGAGTAGACCAATGCCTATGGTAAACACTAGGTGAAGGTAGGAGTTAATTATTTAAATAACCTTTGCTGGTATAATGAACTAAAAAGTAAACTTAGTCCAACAAGCTAAGCTCACCCAAATACTAATAAATATGACACTAAATAGATAGAAAATGATGATGTAGATATCCTTACCACTTTATCGGAATATTTGCTTGGTGTACTTGATAATAGGTGGCTGGGAACAAAGTGTTTCCTCGCTATTTAAAGATATCAGATCTACAAAACGACAACAAAACGTAGAAACCAACAAAGAGAATGGTCTTTTTAGGCCTCCCACGTGTATTAACACTTAAGATCAACAAATCTGTGGGTGGGAAGGTTAGGGTGACAATATATTAATGATTACCAATGCCTTAGAGCCTTGAATATGCAATAAAATGTGATTTCTAGCAAGCTGAAAATGACAGTACAAATTTGGGGTTCAAATCTCTCAGGATGAAAACTTAGAAATAAATTCCAGCCAACAAGAGGACTTGTTGGGTCTGAAATTTAGTTGATCTAGCCAAAAAATAAATGATACAGCCTTTGCAAACAATTTTGGAAATGGAGAAAGGGTTTGAGTGATGAAATACTTACTTAAATGTCCCTTCAAGTGAGGAAAATGAGTGTAGATCTGTGTATATGTTTGCTGTAATATTGTAGACTTGCACACTTTCTCAATTAAAACCCTTGTAAAATACAATGTTAGAAGCACAAATTCCAAGGGAAAACCTATCTTTGGGGTGGAAAAATTCTCTAGAGAAAAATCCCCAATAGATCTACTAGCTTGTAAGATCAAAATTGAAATGCAAAGCTAGGGTAAGATTTTTTTTATTTTTGTATTTTATAACAGAAAAAATAAAAAGAGATTTTGGATTTTGAATAATGATGGTTGAAGACGGTGAGTTTTTTACATTTTTATTACCTCTTGCTTCAAGAAATCATGACCACGGCTTGTCTTAAATCGACTTTGGAAGATGCCTATATATTGGGTTGGAGTCAAAATACTAATCACCCCCAATTCTATTTAGAAGATGATTGTTCTTGAGTTTACTAGGAAATCTCCTTGAAGGATGGTTTCCAAACCAAGGGATTCAATTTTGGTGAGAGTGAGAACCAACAACGGTTGAAGATACCTCCAAGGAAGTTTGTCCAACACTTGGATTTGAACCACTAATACCAACAAAGAAAGAGCAAGAGACAAGGAGTCTAGTTCTCTTATTCCACGTGGCTAGATAGCCCCTCAATGGATTGATCCAATTGGTTATTGCAAATTCCACTTGAAATTTTGATACAAAGCACAAAAACTCTTAACCAAGAAACAAAAACATAGAATAAATCGATCCACAAGACACAAAAGATGAAAGTTCAAAAATATAACATTATGATCTCACAAAACTTCAACAACTTGAATGAGAGGAGAAGCTAGCTTCATAGCTTTCATTGTAATGGATATTTTTCCATCTCTCATTAAAATATAATATCTAACTTGTCATCCATATGTTGGAGACAAAGTCACTTCAAAATAATATATATATATTTTTTTTATGAAATTTACCCGCAAAAGAGGTTAACTTAACCAAGAGGCTCAACGTTCCATATGTTGGAGACAAAGTCACTTAAAAATAATATTTTTTTTTATGAAATTTACCCATAAAAGAGGTTAACTTAACCAAGAGGCTCAACGTTCCATATGTTGGAGACAAAGTCACTTAAAAATAATAATTTTTTTTTTATGAAATTTACCCTTTTTATGAAATTTACCCACAAAAGAGGTTAACTTAACCAAGAGGCTCAACGTATAAACTAGAGTCGTATTCAATGGCTAACTTAAATAAGTGGATCGACTCACTTAGCTTGAATTTTCACTTTGACATTCATTTCCTTCCACCCGATTCATTACCGACGTTAATATTTGACCCAACAAGCTTCTTTACTTTACCTCATGTCCTCCCCTTTACATATTCGATGGGTCATGTAAGACAAATATTAAGTGAGGGCGGCTTTATCTTTATTAATGCCTTAAGTGGGTAATCGCTCATCCCATCATTCGATTTGATAAAACGCTTTGGAGCCTTTATAATATAATATTCACCCTTTGGTCTTTTAGCATGGTTTATATTTAATTTTTGTCCCTTTTATTTGCCTTGGTTTTGATTTTGTCGAATCCACGTGAATATCTTTGCATGGAAGGAATCCAAGACATGGTTTTTGTTGGAAGCATGGTCTATTTTCCTTTTTCCGTTGAAATTGTTTTTTCATGTCATGGATGGCCCCCTTTTTGCAACGTTTCCTTCATAAATGTGCACGCGGGACCTTTTGGTAACTGATTTTTAACCTGACCTTTTATCCAAAACTTCAACGTGGTATGTCAACTATGCATGATGATGATCAATCTAAGTCCCTATTCTATTTTTGGATCTGGGATCTCATGGGATCTCATGCAGGATTTATGAACTACCTCGAAAAAATGTGAGATGATGAGAAGTTTCTCATACTCCCATGTTGAGAACTAAAAATGATAAATGCACCATGTCCAATAGATGCATACAGAATATAAGACAATGACAGTGTGGGTGCACATGACCATGGGTGGACAAGCCCTACAATGTGTGATCACCCCTACAATGAACCTGGCTCTTGTAAACCATGTGTCTCAATAGGTTCATCTCAAGTCCCCCAATCCTATCGAGGAAAAAGGGAAGTGAGAATGAAGTCTAGAAATATTGATCATGGCCGACTAACAAGTCTAAGAGTCCATAATACACAATCTTCCACATGGCTTACAAAACTTTGGCTTGCATCTTTAGGCTTACAATGATGTATCCATATGAAAAATGTAGGGTACCTCCTGGAGAGGTAATAGTTACCATGTGGGAATGTGAATCACACCTTTTATTTAAGCTTGTATTTTGCCTAGAGATGGTACTTAGGAGAAGTGTTATAATGGTAACTAGGCAATTTTTTGTCAAAGCTTGTGCCTATTGTCTCCATGAGGATTAACATGTAAAGGGAATATTATGTAAGAACTAGATAAGCATGCATACCCCTTTGGCATGTGTCCTTGATTATTTGGATAAACTTGTTGGTATAGTACAAAACCTCTATTATGGAGTCGGTAACACTTGGAGGAGTGGTCCATGTGTTAGTTGGATTCTCTATGAGTTGACCATGTTGGTTGTAGACTCTAAGAGGTACCTAAAAAACCTCAAGTTTTCTTGACATTTAGGGGGAGTTCATAAAAAAATTGAATGAACCATGTACCTAAAGGACATCCTACTAGAATGGCGGTTATAATGGTTAGGTACCCATCTATTTCGGTATATGGTTGATCTTTTATATGGACATTGGTAGTTTGTTGATTCTTACATGATTGAGGTAGGAGATGCAAGTTCCAGGTGTTAATGTTACGGTAGTTGTGGGAGGTATTAACCTCCATGTGTAACCTTTGACTAGAATGGAATATTCTAGAACCAAGAGAAACCCTAAATAGATGTGTGAAAACCCTAGAAGACAAGTTGGCCTAGAAGGATAAATAATATTAGAATATTATCTTCCAAAAAGACAAGTTGGCTCCACAAGAAAAAGATAAACAAAAAATATAATTACAAGAAAGTTAGGTCGGCCTAGCCAGAAAAGTCACTGGATAGATTAGTATAAATAGAGGATGTTTTAGCTCATTTGTACACCATTCAGAGTGCAAGTCTTGTGGAGAGTTGCAGCTACATCTGCAAGGAGGAATAAGGGCGTATGGTCATCTCTTGGTCTCTCTCTAGCGTTATCAAGTGATATTCCTGGTCATTCTCTTGGTGATATTATTGGTGATACTCTTGGTGATATTCTGGCTAAGTATGGCGCAAGTTTGAGAGAATCGTGTAGTTGTATTTTTTGCAGTTGTGTATGGTACTTATTCTATGGATATGGAGACTCTCTCTCTTGTGCACTACCCATGGAGAAGGAGTTGTTTCTACAGTTAGAAGCTATGGTTTATCTGTTGGTTCTAGTATGGATTTCCAGAATAATTCTGTCAAATATTAAAGGTGCTTGAGGGTGGTTGTGTGCCTATGGTTGGTGACAATATTATGATATTGTCTATGGTAAAACAAGCACATCGAATATTTTAATAGGTTATGGACCCACACTATATTCAAACAATCTAACCACTGGAAGGTAGATTGGGAAGTTCATTGTCAAGCTTGTTATAACACCAATTGTAGTCAGGGTTTGTAATGGCAAAAACCCTAACCCATTTGTTCGGGTACCTATAGTGAAGTGTTTGGAGTATTTCTTTTACATCCTAGTGCGTCGTAGCTTAGCGCACATCTTGGTACCCTCAACTAGAAAAAATGCCAGGTTGATTTTTTGGTCAAAGTCAAAGTTTGACTGGTCAAATTCAAAGTCAAAGGTTGACTTATGGTCAAATTGACTTTGTGGTCAAATTGACTTTGTGGTCAAATTTGAAATTTTAGAGTTTCTATCTTGTTTTAATCATTGAACCTTCTGATTCAATTTCTAACCTCTCCTTGTCAAGATGGTATCTAATTTCAGATTGGAACACAAGTTGGACGATGCTACAAAGATTTCAAGGTTATCTTACAAGATTTCATGGAGGCTACCATGGAGATGTATTTGTTTGTTCCAAATAGATTACTATGGAAGAATGATTGATCAAAACACTGGAAGAGTGTTGAAGAATGTTGTATGATATTTTCCTTTGTTATTTTTCTTGTTCCAGGCAGGTCACAGGTGGTAGCTCTAGGAGGAAGCTACAATGATAGTTGCAAGCATGGAGCAGATGACTTCATCAATGGTGACGCATATGGTCTCACCAAGTATCAATTATAAAGGAAGCATGGGAAGCGAAATAATTTTTGGACATCCTTCACTCAGTTCCATGTCAATCTTCTCACTAAACGACCAGTACTGTGATGAGGTCCATGATAAAGATCCTACAGTTCCCAGGATTGCAGTTGCAAAGGGAGTTAAGAATGGTGTATCAGACATGGAAGAACCACAAATATATGAATATCCACAAGAATATAATACTAAGAAGAGAATACCATCTTGAGCTCATGAGATCATGGTGCTCTAGATAGAACTTTCAAAGAAAGCAAGAAGTCAAAACCATATTCTAGTTACAAAACCCTCCACCTTTGAAGAAGAATTCAAGTTGAAAGAATAGAAGGAAGTTGTGATGGAAGAATATCAATCATGAAAAATGATGTATGGAAATTGTGCCTAAATGAGTTTAAAAGATAAATCATGCAGTGGATGAAAGTATCGATAAATATGAGGAAATATTTGTAGCTAGAGGGTTCTCCCATTAGGAGGGAGAAGACTATGATGAGACGATTTCTCCAGTTGCCAGATACACCTCTAGAGCCATCATTTCTCTAGCAACATCCATGGGTTGGAATTTACATCAGATGGATGTAAAGACTTCTTTTCTAAATGGAGTGATTAAAGAAGAAGCATACACAGAGCAACCTCAAGGTTTTTAGGTACACCAGAGAGAAACCCATGTATGTAGGTTAAAGAAGGCCTTGTATGGACTTAAGCAAGCTCTAAGAGCTTGGTGAAGAGCCTCTCATTATTCAGTGTAAGAGGGAGCTATCCTTTGAATTTGATATGAAAGATCTTGGTCTCATGCACTATTACTTGGGACTAGAAGTATGGTAGAAGCGTGGTGAAGTCTTCCTAGGACAAGGGAAGTTTGTTGAAAAGATCCTTCAGAAGTTTGGGATGATGGATTGTGAATCCATGGTAATAGATCTGAGGAAGTTGAGAGACTCTGATTCTGATATAGTAGACTTATTCCTGTACCAGCAATTGATTGGATCATTGATGTATCTGGTAAATACCAGACCAAACATTTGCTTTGTTGTGAACATGTTGAGCCGGTTCTAAGTGGAACCTAGACATGAGCATTGGATAGATGCAAAGAATATCTTGAGACATCTTCGTGGGATGATAACTTATGGTTTGAGATATGCCTTAAACAGTGAAGTATAGCTGCACGAATTTACTGATTCGGATTGGGAAGGGAGTGTAGATGATAGAAAGAGTACTTTTGGTATGTGTTTCAGTTTGGAATATGATATGATTTCATGGTATAGCAGGAAACAAAAGTCTGTTTCACTCAGAACTGCAGAAGAAGAATATATTGTAGCTTTTGATGCTTGTACGTAAGCAGTGTGGCTCTGTAAGCTAGTTTCTGGACTGTTTGATCAGGTGCTGGATTCAACATTGATATATTGTGATAACCAGAGCTATGTGGAGCTCTCATAGAACCTAGTGTTCCATGACAGGTCAAAGCACATTGAGATCAAGTACTATTTTCTCTGTGATAAAGGGGAGAAGTGGTTCTCTAGTATATCTCCAGTGATGAGCAGACTGCAGATATTTTGACGAAATCTTTGTCCAAGATAAAGTTTTCATACTTGAGGGACAAGCTGGGGCTCGTGGAGATTGCTCCCTTGGTTGAAAGGGAGGAGATGACTTCCTTGATTGGGAGGGATAAATGATATGTGAAATCATGGACTGTCAATGGGTTGCAGATATGTATCATGCTAGTAGAAATTAGAGATGGCCATACAGCTTAGAGATGATGCTTGCATGATCTCTAATATGAACATGCTAGTACAACTCATATATGATATAGATGGTTGGATTTTTTGATACAATGCCCTGAGGAGCATCGTGCTATTACAACTTAGAGGTGGAAATACAACTTAGATATGATGTATTTGCATCATACTAGTTATGTTCATGCTAGTACAACTTAGAGACGATGTTGGTGAGCCACATCATGCTAGATATGGCCATGCAAGTACAACTTATATGTGAAATGCAACTTAGATATGATGTATTGACATCATGCTAGATATGTCATGATAGTACGGCTTAGAGATGACCATACATCTTAGAGATGATTGTTACACATCAAAATTCCACACTTAAGTATCTCACCCTAAGTGTTGCAAGTGTCGTCAAGTGTCATATGCACCTTTCTAAGTGTTGCATGCACTTTTCTATGTGTTTCTATGTGTTTTCCTACCTTGACACCAGGGATGATTTTAGGGGCTAAATTTCGCTCATGGGTTAATTTTCCATGGTTTTTCCAAAAAAGAGATTCTCTATTTTAAAAATGATCGCCCAAATTCTATAAGATAAAATTATTTTACCTTAAGATTCGCCAAAAATTTATAAAAACTATATAAAATCCTTAGAAATTTAAATATTTTTACAAAATATTGCCAAACATTTATAGTTGACATATGAAGGATTAGTAAGATTCGCCAAGGTTTCTACATTTTAAAATAAATTTCCATCCTTAAAATCATCCCTGCTTGACACCATGAAAGAACATTTGTCACAATCCCTAGTCAATGTGGAGGAGAAATATATCATATGA
>ML781584.1:1005383-1023697 GCA_009831015.1 Picea engelmannii | reverse complement strand
ATATGCACATGAATTATTCATGATTATTCATAAAAAGGAAATTAATTTAGTGTGAGAATCCACCTCACATTTAGTTTCCTAATCCCAAGGAGAATTTGAGAGTCTCATGGATGGTTGAGAGATGTTCTCAAACCAAAATCCTAATTTGGTGGATATTGAGAGATATTTCCTCCTTACAATCCCATTTTAGTGGATCTAGTGAGTGATCTTCTCCATGGTGGTTAAGCCTCCAAATCCTATATAATGAGGGCTTTCCATGATGAAAGGGAGACAGATAGAGATATCAAACTTATGATCTTGGGATTCATGTGAGGGTCTAGGCGAGGAGAGTTTGGAGGAGTTGAAATTGACATCATTCATGGTCTGTAAGTTTTCTTGGTTCTCATTTAATATACTTGGCCTATTTCCTTCAAGTGTATGTTTATATGTGGTTTTATATGTTTGACTTAATTTACATAGATGAATTTGGTTTGTCTAATCCATTAGAGTAGGAGATATTCATTTGTTTTTTGTTGTTCATTGTAGGTACCTTTTTGTGTCGAGAGTGAAGATCAAGCTCATGGATTGGAGCGGCATGGAAAAACTTCAAAAAAAGGTGCACCATACTTCCCCTCCTTCTCTCTTTTTCGATGGAAAAAATAAAGTTATAGGAATGTTAGTGTCCAAATGTAATTTTCTATCTTGGTATAGGGGTCTATAATCCAAGGGAAAGTTTACATGTCCGCAGGAGAATATTTCTGTAAAAAAAATTGACGATTCCATTGGGGAAGGACATTGACTTGTCTTTCCTTGGCTTGTCTGAGATTTTTCCCACCTTTATATCTTGTTTGTTGTTTCATTCTGATATTCCCTTTCTCTCTTCTTCAGTGAAGATATCACAGAGTCTTTGAAAAAGTTTTTTGAGTTTTTTTCCTGATCTTTGAGTTTTTGGGAAGGGTAGCACTCCTCTATTGTGTACACCATGGCACTAATCTAGGATCAATGCTCCTTGTAGTGTATATCAGAGTGCTGGTGCACTCTCTCCCTTTGGAAATAAGAGTGTTGATAGCCTTTTATAGGGTTTTCTGCTCCTTTCTACTTTCTCTTTTCTCAGTATGATCCTGAGGGGTTTTTTCTCAGAGTCCCTTGATTATAGTTGACTTTGTTTTGCTAAGTGTTTGACATTTATCACTCATTTATGTTTATCCTTTGAGTTTGCAAATTTTCTCTTAGTTGTGGTCCCCTTGGGTTAACAGGATCTCTTGGTTCTTTCTACCTTTGAGTTTGTCTGATCTTCATCTCGTAAAGATTTTAGATTGCTTAGTTGTTTTGGTCTGTTCATCAACTAGGGCTTACAAAGGTTGCTTGGTATTGAGCCTTCTTGTCTTCATTTGAAACATCTCTCTTTTCTGGATGATTAGGACTCTTATGAAAACCTATCTTGATTTATGTTTCTTGTTTCTCATCGTTTGAGGATTTTCGTGAGTGTTTGTCTTCTTTCTCTTTTAGATCATTGAGTTCTTGATTGACCAGGTTATCCCTTACTTGTTTTCTTTCAGTTATCATCAATTTGAGTGCGCTTTGTTTGATTTATTTTTTCCTCATAGTTCTTTGTATTAAACTTATATCTCTTTCATTTGAAAGTTAAGAAGTGAAAAGTTTGCACATCTCTTTGCATAGTTAATCAAACGAAGAAATTTTGCATTCATTAGGAAATTTGTTTTGGTTCATGTTTTCAAAAAAGAGCTAGTTTTGCATGTGCATTTTGGTTTTTGGAAACATTTGCTTGATATTTTGGCACCGTATTGATCCTAGAAATTTAAATTTGCATCATTTCGAGTGCTTGCTTGTGTTAGGAAGAATAGAACTCTTCTCCTTCCCGTACATAGAATTCATCAAAAGAAAGAACCGCATATCTTTATTTTTGATTCTATTGGAGTCGAGTCTCTTACACATCATCAGTTTCATCTTTGTAAAACCCTTTGAGTTAAAATCCATTAAAATCAACCACACGTAAATAAAATCAACTAGAATTTTTTTTGGTTTTAGCACACCGACAATAGCTTAGGATTAGGGCCTTTGGACTAGGTGAAGTGAGTAAATTTTCCAAGACTACTAAATAGACTATAGAGCACTAAAGAGTGCATAAATCCAAATTTCGTATAAGCATAGCCGGGAACCCCCTCTCACACAGGGGCTAAACACGAGGTCGTGTGTGGGAGAGAAGCAGAGATTACCCCTCCAAATATTAACCAATCGTAGTAGACATATCGTGTATTGGAGGTTGTTCTTGAGAAACCACTAGTTTCATTTGGTCTTTGATCAGAATCTGGACTAGGGGTCAAAATTTAGCCCAAAAATCAAAGTGTTCGGAATCGCTTCAAAATGGACAGGTGCGTAGGCTTTGTCCTCATGAACCCAACGCACTTTGAACTGGCTCAAATGAACATCGGATAGTGAGATATCACATTCTATCCATTTTGCCAAACATGCAAAAAAATTGTTGACTGTACAGTCCGTACAATACGTATAGGCTGACGTGGTAGGGTACGGACCCACACATGTCAGCTGAGCTCAAAAAGCTAACGTGGTAAGTGCTGAGTTGGCAAGCTAAAGTGGCAAGCGCTGATTTGACAGATGCGTGGGTGAATGAGTTTGAAAAACGTGGCATTTTTATTAGCCAATTGGGTGGTGCCACGTGGCCCAGGCATGGGCTGCCACGTGGCACCTTGATGTTTTGGTGTAAAAGTAATGTGGAGTCCGTGGGAGTTGAACCTCGGATCTCCGCATGGTGCAAATCTTTGGCAACGGTCGCCCAGCCAGTGCGCCCACATAATAGTTCTTATCATTATACTTTCCCGTTTTTATTTAAGTTTGTGTCTAGTGTAGTTTGGGGCAGGGTCTGGGCTGGGGCTTAGCCCTAGCCCCCGGTTATATATGTGTTCCCACATGACCACGCCACAAACTTTGCACGAGAGTCCAAAAACTGTTCAAACGGATCTGTCCACATGCTGACACTTGTCAGCATGGGAACCTCGATCGAGTTTGTATCTCACCTAGGAGCTTGACACTTGTCATGACCACGGGCAGTTGCAACCGGTGCCACAATTTGTGCGGGACGTGGTCACATTGGAACCCACGTATCCAACACCTTCGTCAGTTTAGGGGCTAGGTCCCCTAACTGTGCGACAAATTTGCATGATTTGTGGAAATGGGCGCATGTGCTGGGTTTAGGCATGGGAAATTCCCAGGAACTAGGTTACTCACACAAGAGGTGTGAATTAGCGAACTAGAGACAACAAGCTTGAAGGAGAAAATTGCAGGAGGTCTATCTTCTTCATTTTTTGGCCAAATGAGGTGCCGAAAAAGCCCAGCTAGGGGTTTTTGGATGTTTTGAATCCATTGGTATAGGTGTCAAAGGAATTTGGAGACTTCTATTGCAGGATTTTCTACAGGGAAGTTTCAGAGAGCTCTAGGGAGCTTAGGGCCACCATTGAAGGAGGCCATGCTCAAATGAGCCAAAATTCATTTTCAGTGACTAAATAGTCATTCTTGACTAATTGATATGCTATGAACTCGTTGGAATAGGTTGGAGAGGCATTTGAGGACTTTTACACGTGTTTTTTCCACAAGGAAGATCAAGGAAGCTCAAGGCCACCACTAGAAGAGGTCATGCCCAGATGATCCATGGTCTATTTTCAGAGATCTAATAGTCATTTTTGGGGTTTTTATGTATTTTGAACCCAATGGTACAGTCAGTAAATCCATTGGAGTTGAGAAGAAACTTTTAAAATAACTTTAGACAAAATAATCCCATGGAGCCTAGTCCATTGATGGAGGCTCAAGGAGATGTAGCCCAGTTGGAGGTGAACTCCTTTATCATGTTGTTATTGTTGTGAGTTTTGCTAGTTATTATTTTATGCAACTTATGTTTGATGTTGTATTTATTTAGAAAACATATTTAACCTTTCAAAAACCTCATACATAAACACCTAAGAGAAGCCTAAACTTGACACATAAATCCTCTTGCACAACTAAGACATTGAGCAAGGTCCTGAAGTTTATTTTAATGGAGTAGAGGGTGCTTGCATAGAAAAACAAGTCAGCCCCCTATTTTCAGATCAGGTGGTATCAGAGCATATTTTTTCTCACGTGATTGCCATTGATAGCTAGAGATTTCATTGTTGGTATTATTGTGCAAGTTTTGTGTTGAAGTTTGATATCTTGCAAGGATGGAGGAAGCTTCAAACAATGAGAGTTCTCATACATATTCATTATCAAAGTTCTTTGACAAAGAGATGTTGAAAGCATTTGTAACCATGAGAGATATGGTGCAATAGATGTGGGAAGATAGGAAGGAGAGCAATGTCCTTCAAGAGCAGTTGATGGCCATGAAGGAGGAGAAGCACCGGCTTCTTGAAAAGTTGCATGAGATGGAGACTCAAATCCATGAGGCAAAGGAAACCCTTACCAAGTACATGCATGAACATGAGGTATGTAATGCTATTTTTTCTTCAAATTCCTCTCAAGATGAATGTTTTGGTGTTTTTGAAAATCACACTAGAGGAACAAGGTCCAAGTTATTGTTAAAATTGGGCTACGAAGGTAGAGGGTTAGGAAAACATTCACAAGGCATTGTTGAGCCTATTGTTGTTGAGAAGAGGCCTAAGTATTGGGGTCATGGATATGAACAGAAAGATGGAGCATATTCCAAAGTTGAGGAGACAAGGGAAACAGTTCTAAGAACAACTTTTGTTCCAAGTTCAATCCCTCAAGCATGCAAAATGTGTGTTCAAGATGAATGAAAATTTGTGAAACAAGAGAGTTGTGAAATCCATGAGGACAAGAACATTTTTGTTGGTCTTCAAAAGAGAGCTAGTAACTCTTCAAATTCACCTCCTCAAGAAGGAGATAAAGGTGAATGTTCAAGGACTTTTGTTGCAAGTTCAATCCCTCAAGCATGCAAAGTGTGTGTTCAAGATGAATGAAAATATGTGAAACAAGAGAGTTGTGACAGCCATGAGGACAAGAACAATGTTGTTGGTATTCAAAAGAGAGCTAGTAACTCTTCAAATTAACCTCCTCAAGAAGGTGATAAAGGTGAATGTTCAAGGACTTTTGTTGCAAGTTCAATCCCTCAAGCATGCAAAGTGTGTGTTCAAGATAAATGCAAATGTGTGAAACAAAAGAGTTGTGACAACCATGAGGACAAGAACAATGTTGTTGGTATTCAAAAGAGAGCTAGTAACTCTTCAAATTCACCTCCTCAAGAAGAAGATAAAGGTGAATGTTCAAGGTATATTTCTGCCTGTAATTCGGTTGCTTTTGATTATGTTGAGCATGGAAAATTTTCATGTAAAAATGGAAGAAAAAGTCCATGTACATATTGTGGTTTAGATAATCATCATGTTTCAAGATGTTGGAAAAGATTGACCACATTCAGGAAACTTTCCAAGAAAAGAAAACTTGAAAAGAAGATGCAAAAGATTTTCACTCACCGCCAGAAGAGGGGTCATCTCATTGACCAATGTTGGACATTGCATCCAACCACCCATTCACAGCACAAGAAGAAGATGGATAAAGAGACTGGCAAGAATGGAAGAGTAGATTCCATCATCGATGCGAGTCAAGATGATTCACAAGAAGACGATTTTCAGAAGAATAAGTCACCATTGAATTGGCTTGGTAAGAAATGGTTAGATTTCTTGAACAAGTAAGGCTTGCATTTCTCTATTTGTAGATGCATATTTCAGCCTTATGTATCCATTTCTGTTGAAAGTATGACAAGTTGCAACAGTTTATCATAACTTGTATGATGCAAGTTTGCATGTGAATGCGATTCTATTGATGGCATTCTTGTTGTTGCACAACTTCGCCAGGAGGGTGTAAAAAATGGGTATGATACTCACTTATTGCACCCATATATCTTTTTCATTTTCAGCTCTTATGTACCCACATGTTTATGGGTTTATGTACTTATGTTTGTACTTGAAGGAGATTTGAAGAGCTATGCACATGCATGTGATTTTGTATGTGTGTAAACAATGAACTTTGTGATAGTTCATTATGAGTGACTCATGATTGTTACATGGTTGTGTATCATGAATGTCAACTTTTGGAGTGTCGGTATGTTTCAAATGAGTCTCGACTTGTGTTGATGCTGTCTTAATGACAATGTTGTGTCGATCATGTTTTTCAACTTATTTTTAGTCGATGGTGTTGTCGGCTTGTAAGTCGATATTGAGTACACCAAGATGTAGGAAAACACCATGTACTTTGATGATGTACAATATGTGACAGTTATTTCTTGAAGAGCAAAAGAGTTGGTTGGCATCATTTTCCTTTTTCTATAAAGTTTGTTTTCAAGATTGATGGTTTTCTTGGATTGTGACAAGATGTCGCAGGAAAGCATTTTGCAGCCATTGTAGAGTGGATAATGTTGACGCCAAAGAGTTCACAAGAGGGACTTGATTCTCAGTGGGAGGGATGACAACTTTCCAATCACAAAGATAATGGTGGGTCAGTAGCATCCAAAGAACAATGGTTGAGGGACATAGCTAATTGCAGTGCAAGGCATGTCAAGGTACCCAAGTGATTTCCAAAAAACCTTTTCAAGTAGAATCAATTGATAGAACTTGGAAGTAGAAGAGTATTGAGGCTTAGGAAGATAATCATCAGATTTTGTGGGACCAAAATATTTTCAGTGGGAAGGAGTGATCAGAATCTGGACTAGGGGTCAAAATTTAGCCCAAAAATCAAAGTGTTCAGAATCACTTCAAAATGGACATGTGCGTAGGCCTCATCCTCACGAACCCAACGCACTTTGAACGAGTTCAAACAGACATTGGATGAGTGAGATATCATGTTTTGTCCATTTTTCCAAACAAGCAAAAAAATTGCTAACTGTACAGTCCATACAGTCTGTACAGGCTGGCGTGGCATGGTATGGACCCACACGTGTCAACTAAGTTGGTAAAGATGATGTGGCAAGTGTTGAGTTGGCAAGCTGAAGTGGAAAGTGATGGTTTGACAGATGCATGGGCAAATGAGTTTGAGACACATGGCATTTTTATTAGCCAATTGGGTGGTGCCACGTGGCCTAGGCATGGGATGCCACGTGGCACCTTGATGTTTTGGTGTAAATGTAATGTGAAGTCTGTGGGAGTCAAAACCCAGACCTCCGCATGGTGCAAATATTTGGCAAGGGTTGCCCAGCCGACGTGCCCACATAATAGTTCTTACCGTTATACTTTCCTGTTTTTATTTAAGTTTGTGTGTGGTGTAGTTTGGGGCGGGGCCCGGGCTAGGGCTTAGCCCTAGCCCTGAGTTATATATACGTTCCCACATGACCACGCCATGAAATTTGCACGGGAGTCCAAAAACCGTTCAAATGGATCTGTCCACATGCCGACACTTGTCAGCATGGGAACCTCGACTGAGTTCGAATCTCGCCTAGGAGATTGACACTTGTCACGACCACGGGTAGTTGCAATGGGTGCCACAATTTGTGCGGGACGTGGTCACATTGGAACCCACGCATCCAACACCTTTGTCGGTTTGGGGGCTAGGTCCCCTAACCGTGCGACAAATTTGCATGATTTGTGGAAATGGGTGTGTGTGCTAGGTTTAGGCATGGGAAACACCTAGGAGCTAGGTTACTTACACAGGAGGTGCAAATTGGTGAACCAGAGACAACAAGCTTGAAGGAGAAAATTGCAGGAGGTCTATCTTCTTCATTTTTTGGCCAAATGAGGTGTCGAAAAAGCCTAGCTAGGGGTTTTTGGATGTTCTGAATCCATTGGTATAGGTGTCAAAGGAATTTGGAGACTTCTATTGCAGGATTTTCTATAGGGAAGTTTCAGAGAGCTCTAGGCAGCTTAGGGCCACCATTGAAGGAGGCCATGCTCAGATGAGCCAAAGTCCATTTTCAATGACTAAATAGACATTCTTGACTAATTGATATGCTCTGAACTCACTAGAATAGGTTGCAAAGGCATTTGAGGACTTTTACAGGTGTTGTTTCCACAAGGAAGCTCAAGGCCACTGGTAGAAGAGGTCATGCCTAGATGATCCATGGTCTGTTTTCAGAGATCTAATAGTCATTTTTGGGGATGTTATGTATTCTTAACCTAATGGTACAGTTAGTAAATCCATTGGAGTTGAGAAGCATCTTGTAAAAGAATTTTAGACAAAATAATCCCATAGAGCCTAGTCCATTGATGGAGGCTCAAGGAGATGTAGCCTAGTTGGGGGTGAAGTCCTTTATCATGTTGTTATTGTTGTGAGTTTTGTTGGTTATTGTTCGCTGCAAACTATGTTTGTTGTTGTGTTTATTTAGACAACATATTTAACCTTTCAAAAACCTCATACATAAACACCTAAGAGAAGCCTAAACTTGACACATAAATCCTCTTGCACAACTAAGACATTGAGCAAGTTCCTGAAGTTTATTTTAATGGAGTAGAGGGTGCTTGCATAGAAAAACAAGTCAGCCCCCTATTTTCATATCAGTCTCGGTGCTTCATGAACTCTGAATCCGTTCGGGGTCCTCTGGAGTCCTACCGGTCCACTTTTATTTAGTTCTCTTGAAGAGTTTCAGACTTTGATATCATTCCCATACATTCAGTCCCTATTTTCAACTATACCCGCCCGAAGGATGACTGTGAGTTTGTAACCTTAGTGTCCTTTCCTAGGTACCTGGAGAGGTGATTATGGGGGGATTCCCATGGTACCTAGGGCAAACATCATATCACACTATTAGTACCCTTGGAGGGTGATCCCATGAAAGCAATGGTTGATTTCACCAAGAAGGGATGTTACATGGAGGTCAAGGTAATTGCTTGTCACTTATTTGTTGGCGGCTTGATATCTCATCTTCAGAAGATCCTTAAATCTATTATTTCTTGGTTGATTGCTTTTAATTTTCATAGGAGTGTGTTTCTTTGTCTTTCATAGTCAGCTTTAGGATCATATATTTCATAGTATACAAGGTATGGAACCTGACACTCAGGAACCTCAAGACAATATTTCTTACAAATCTGTGATCGCAGATCACACTTTTGAAACCAGGAGTGTCACTCCTGGAAGTAGCCAACACGTTGAATAACCAGTTACAACCTTCGTAGAAATCCTCGGATCTTACGCAAATCAAATTTTTGATGATCCACTCATCCTACCACTCACTGATCCACCATCTACAAGATATTATGATGTATTTTCTTCTTACTATTTACCACCCAGTTCAACCACTACACCATCGTTTGGCATGAACCCACTGATTTTTGGTTTTCCTGAAGGACTTGGGAATTCATCCTTTTACAAAAATCCCATAGTTGATACTACTAGTGATTATTCTCTACCGGGAACATTGGTAACCCAGGTAACCCTGACTCAACCACTTGCACATTCATCTCCCTTTGCACATGAGTCAAGTCATATCCCTGCTTCACTATTTCCGCACATGCACACACCAAGTGTCTTACTTGGACATTCCATCGATCAAATGGCCAACAACCAAGTCCTTCACACAACCACGGTTACATAAGAAACTCATCCTCCATCTCATACATCGCATATTAGTACACCCTACATTGGAGGTCAATCTTTAATGGGAGGCCAACCTTCAGCTGGGGGGAACCTTCAGTTGCAGGAATTTTTTTATTGGGGGGAACCTACATGGTTGAAAAATCAACAAGCCTAGGGGAAACCCACTCATGTAATCCCTTCTATACCTACTACCATTGGCATGCACCCTGGACATCCATATCCAGGGGTTCTGAATCCTTTGTGGGATCGATCCAATCAGGCAGACATTCCTCTCCAAGGAACTATGCCCTATCAATATGTCAACCCCACGATTTTGATTCAACAGTCCCTTCCACTTCCATACATCAGAGGGACATCATGTCAATTTCAATACATAGGTCCTTCCATTCCATCATAGTATATGGGTGAAAAAATAAGACAACCACCTCACATGGGTGGACAACTAGGGAAACCACTATTTATGGGAGGACCATATAGTTTTATCACCTCGCCACAACTTGGATATGGTCCTACTGGTGTTCCCACGCAATATGGTTATCACCAGTATCAACAACCTAACCAAAAACTACCATTCTTGAATAAATTAGATCTACTAGATATGTCCCATTTAACCAATGATCCCATTCTTCATGCCCCGTTTTGGCCCACCATCCCTGCGAAATTACCATCCGACATACTGAAATTCAATGGAAAACCTAGGGAAGATCCTAATAATTATGTTATGAATTTCCATTTATGGTGTTCTTCTAACTCTTTGGTGAATGATTCCAGTCATCTTAGACTTTTTTAGAGAACACTTATAGGTGTGGCAGCCAAATGGTATATTAAACTGCCGCGTAACTCCTTTTTCAACTTTAACTCTCTTACCACGGTTTCCTGATGCATTTTCATTTTCCTATACGATACGAGACTGGTAAAAATATTTTGACCTCACTCTAACAATCCTCTTCCACCCACATATCTGATCATATTCATGAGTGGAGGCGGCGAAGATGATTGATTAAGGCTCCCATTCCGAACCAACTCCTCGTGGATTGGTTTACAAAGTTTTTCTTGCCTCCCATTTCCCGTGATGTTTCTATGGGAAACGTAGTTACCGAGGACCAGAGTCTCAATTGTGTGCAATGTTTGGACTTGGTTTACTCCTAGTCGGAAAGAATTTACAATTTTATCCCTAACACTCCTCACCCGTCAAACGATCCTCCAAAACCTACTCTGGAACCTAGTTCTATTCCAAACACCACAACTACTTCCACTCCTACTTAAACCTCCAAGGTGAATGCGGTTCAATCCACTTCATCTTAGAAGCTAGGAGGTAAGAAAAAAAAAGGGGAAATCCAAGAAAACTTCTAACGAGCAGGATAATCCTAAGTCCGTTGATACTCAACTGATAAGGAATTTTAAATCTCCTTGTATGTTTTGTGAGGAAGACCACTACACGAAATAATTCCCTCATCATGAGGTTGTCACTAAATATCTGAAGGATACCTCCCAACTGGATTTGCAACAACATTTGGTTGCACAAAACCATGCCCCTCTGCAAGGGGGAAACACAATTCATTCCCACCATGGGGATGCTTCCACAAGCATCTCCGAGGTGTACATGTTTAAGACGGTTAATGTCACGACTCAAGAAAATAATTCTGACACTCCTCCAAGTGATCAGACCCCTTTCAATTTGAATTCGATTACTTTTGATCTGGACTTTCTCTAGGAGAGACTCTCACACCACCAAGCCTTCCAAATTCAAATTTTGAGTGGTGGAAAGAACATCCATCACACTATTTTGGATGAGGGAGCCTCCACCTATGTCATGTATTTGAATTTTTGGAAATCCCTTGGTTTTCCTAAAATTACCTTGACTCCTATAACCTTGAAAGCATTTGATGGGCATGGTTTCCAACCTCATGAGCTCTTGCAATATTTCGTTGTGAAGTTGAAGGGTAAAACCATTTCTTTCAACATCGAAGTGGTCGACACACCCCTGGATTATAACTTGTTACTTGGTCATAGTTGGTTTTATGTGATGACTGCCATCACATCTTTGGTGTTTTGCATCTTATGATTTCCCCATCAAGTAAAATTTATCACTGTTGACCCACTTGAGTATACAACTCCAGATCGCCACAACACTACAACGAATAATGTCCCTTTTCTAAGAGCAGGAGCGGGTATTCTTAAGCATTATGTGCCCATAACGGTTATTTGCTTTCCCGTTGCCACCACCCCAAGGGTTACCATGTTAAATATGATTTCGACTCAAGTGCGACAATCCTTAGAATTATCTGATCCTTTGGAAATACCTTGTCTTGTCGAGCATAGTTCTTTTCCTATGCCAAGATCATTAAAAAATGAAATAGACGCTAATGAGCATAGTTCATTATCTATGTCAAGATTGTTAAAAAATGAAACATAACCCCGTTTATTAAAATTGAGTCTCATTCTGGATCACTTGCTTGAACCTTATTTTCCTCTATCTTGTGAAAATTTTCCCATTAGTGACTAGAAGCCCAAACGAGAAAATAAGAAGATTCACCAGAGGAAATGATGCTTGGGGGGTAGGTCTCTAGCCTCTAGAAATCATGATGGAGAAAACCGCTAGCTTCTATCATGCAAGCTAGAGGAAAACAACCTCTTGAGAGACACACTGCTAGGAGTGATACTCATTTGAGGGTCGTCCCCATGGTGACGTAGAAACTCTTTCTGAGAATGAGATTAGTCTTTGTTATTTCTCGTGCTTATTAAAACATGAGAACATGTTACCGAGTATACTTTTATCTCTTTTTCGGACTCATAAAATCTATACGAAAAAAGGAACTCTTTGGAGTCTCCTTTAAGCTCTTTTCAAACTCCCTAAACATGAAAATATTTTCGACTGATCTTGCTTCTTTTCACACTCGTTAAAAGGTTTGAAAGGGTGTCTTTAGAGTGGTAGTTTATCTCTTTTTCGGTCTTGTGAGACTAATTATGAAAAATGAACACTATAATCAAGCATGATTAGAAGAGTTATACCCTTTATTGTTTTACACTTTTTTTGGGCTTGGGACACTAAACTTAGGAAAAAGCCATCCATAGAGTCACCTTTAAGTTATTTTCAGACTCTCTAAACATGAAAAACCACCAGAGTTTACCTTCTCTTGGCTCGTAAAAATATACATCGAAGGACCTATTTGAGTCCAATCTCCAGGACCCATATGGTACCAAACCACTTCTTCCTAGGGTTCATTAAAAATACTCCAAAGGACTCATCCGAAGGATGAACTTATACCGAGCACCTGTTATCATCCTCAAGCTCGTTAAAAAGAAAGAGGTACTCATCTATCTAGGTGGAGGAAAAATTGAAGGAAGTGGGTCAAGTTTTTTGGAATTCTTTATGGAAACTACTGTCGCCCTTGAACATGACACATGTTTGTGTCTCGTCTTACAGTTGGGTAATCCACTTGTCTCTGTTTCATACTAATTCCATGTGTCTCCATACTATTTAATCTAGTCGAAGAGTGCTCTTATCTCCGTCACAATACATCCTTGGTACTCATCGAGTCAATGTTTCCAAGTCAGTTGTCATGCCTCATCATGTTCAAGGGAAGTTTCACTTCAAACCATCCATCTGCAATATTACTAGTTTCTAATTCCTATGTCAACCCATACTCATTTAATTCACCATATTACATCACTTTCCTATGTCAGTTTCATGTCGATGTTGGGGGATAGATCAAGGCCCTCCTTCGACGAGTATTTTTCTATCGACTTCAACACATCATCCTGGAATTAGACTTAGAAACTAGTGTTAGAAAAACATGATCACGGAGCAATAAAATAAAACAAATGCGGAAATAAAACAAAGAAGATACACAATACAACAGAGACAGAGATATATGTGGTTCACCCAGTGTGGGCTAAGTCCACTAGAGAAATTTCCAGGCCCTTCCTTTTTATTATCCAACAAAATGAAGGGATACAACCTACAACTCAACTGTTGTAACTTCCTCTTCTTCCTCTCACAGTTTCCTCTCTTAGAATACAATAATCACACACATACACAACTGTAATATACTTTTTAGATATCTAGAGAGGTAATGGGAGGCCCGGAGGGCCCATAGTGATAATAGTGGAGACCACTCAATGTAAGGTGGACTAGATCCACTATATTATTAAATAAGTCCCACTATGGTAGTTAGATATAATAAATGTAAGAGGATTTACTAGAAGGTTCTACTTCTAGAAGGTTCCTCATCTAGAATGTTCTTAGGTGATGGTAGCACTATATAAAGGGGTTCAAGCAATGTAATGGGATATGAAGAGAATTATTATATTCAGATATGAAGTTCATTAGGAGGTTTCCCCCTCAAAGAGGCAAGTGCACAGGAGAGGATCCCTTCCATAATAGGATTCATTGTATGGTGTTTCCCTACCTCAAGGGTTTTCTATAATAAAAGTGTGGTTTCTTCTATATTTCTCTCTGGATATATTTCATATTCAATATTTGTGGTGATTATATTTGTATATCTAATAAGGTACTTAACAAGTGGTATCAAAGCACTTTCCTTGGCAAGATGTCTGGGCATTGTTTATTTTATTTTTGCATATTTGTTCGGAGAAGAAAAAGAGGGCCGCTACATTCTAGAAAATTTATGTGTAACATTTGCAGAAACAAGTTGTATATATGAGTTTATCTCAGAAAAAAACCCAATTTAAAAAAAAAAAATCATCTTAAATGTAGTTCGGGAAGTCAAGATATTGACATTTTAAAATCTGCAAATTTTCAGGGTTTTTTCCGTAGACGACGAGACAATTTTTTGATTTCTGTAGCACCTGGAGGCCGAATTTGCTAAAACAAATTACATATATTAGTTCCTCTTTAAAAAATAGTTGATTTCAAAAAACAAAATCACCCAAATCTGAGCTCTGGAATTGAAGATATCGCTGATTTGAAATCAATCATTTTTGGGGGTTTTTGTGATGGCAACAAGATTGTAGAGTTCACAACTTTGCACAAGGTGTTCATATTGATACCAGATAAATTCCATTGGATATATTATTTTAATATTTTTATTTTTGTACATTATATGTGGTGTTTCGAATGGATATGCACTCTCAACTCATGGAGATTCTACGAAAGGTTGAATCCCTCAAAGCCGATATGCATGACCACCTACAAGGCATTGATGCTAGTATACACAACCACATAGAAAATTATCACAATATTGAATGGTCATTGGATATACTACAAGAGGGATATCTTATGGCAGAAATCAGGGATGAATATAATAATCAATCATATGCTTGGTATGATTTTGAGTCCAATTGTGATGCTTGGTATATGGATAGTTCTCATCTTTTGGATGACAATCACTTTCATATTTTATTTGATGACTCTACTCCACCTTTTGTAGAGAACATCAATGTGACAAATCAAGAGCCAGTTGTGATTACTAGTGTCCATCCTGCATATTATATAGTGGTATTTTTCCTTCCAAATTTAGTTATGATCTTTTCCCACTATATGGATGGATCTTCTTATTTAGATCCACATGATAGGTGTCAGTCTTTGGAGCATAATTTTCGGTTGGTTATTGGGTTCTGATACCTTCTGCATGGAGTTCAAATGAGCACTCAGACATGGGATCTTGGTTTATAATGGTGGTTGGAATGCTTCAACATGGTGTCTTTCATTTATACATGGGAACCTGGTTCTCTAGTCTACTTCAACACTATGGTCCACACTTATCCACGGGTCCCTGGTATATGGTTGTACACCCTCATAACAAGCGTTGAGGACAACACTTTCATAAGGAGGATGGAATGTTAGGTATCTAGATTGGTAGTGGGGGGGGATGGAGGGCCCATAGTGATAATAGTGGAGGCCACTCAATGTAAGGTGGACAAGATCCACTATATTATTAAATAAGACCCACTATGGTAGTTATATATAATAAATTTAAGAGGACTTACTAGAAGGTTCCTCCTCTAGAATGTTCTTAGGTGATGGTAGCACTATATAAAGGGGTTCAAACAATGTAATGGGATATGAAGAGAGATATTTTATATGGAGCTGGAGTTCATTAGGAGGTTTCTCCCTCGAATAGGCAAGTGCAAACGAGAGGATCCCTTCCATAATAGGATCCATTGTATGGTGTTTCCATACATCAAGAGGTTTTCTATAATAAAAGCGTGGTTTCTTCTATATTTCTCTCTAGATCTATTGTGTATTCAATGTTTGTGGTGATTATATTCACAGATATACTCAGGTATTTAACAATAATTCCCTCATAAAAGAGGGTTGCCTTCTAGGGAAAAAATCCCTAAAATAACTTCTACCTTCAGATCTGCGAACTTATAATGAATGGTCCAGATTGACTACAAAATTACAATATTTTACAAGGAAATCTTTCCTAATATTTTTCTTCGAGGGCGCTACCCCTGAATCATCCACCAGGGGGGGGATACAAAAATGTTCTCCACCTCCCGAGCGACAGTTGTGGTGGAGAAATCCCCCCCACACCCCCTATTAGGGAATGGAATCCAAGTGAGGTTGAAATAAACATATGAATCATGAAGATACCCAAGCTCCACAACCAACAACCAGTTAGTACCTTGGGACCTGCATGCCTCAATCACAGGCCTCCTTGATTTCAAAAACATGTTTACATCATTGACCTTTGATCGTATGATTCCATGAATGTTCAACCTCAGCTCATTTATTCACATTCACTGGAATGTACTAGGGTACCTTGGGAGTCATTGACATCATTGGTGATTTCCCTCGCACTTGTTAATGATTTACCTCAATGATTGGTAATCAAGTGGTTTCTACCATGTTCAACATAAAATCATCTATTCACATGGCTAGATTCATACCACATCGGGATTGGGACGAATACCCTGGGTTGAGAGTTCTCTCTATTATATTATTTTCCCAGGCTGAGAAGGAGATCATTTGAGCATGTTGATATATTTAATGTTACATAGATCCACTGTCGCTATGTTTTTTCATCTTGTAGCTCCATGGTGTATTTTTCATGGCTGCGATTAGTTCATGTCATGGAGGTATGGATCCACATTGTATCTCTGGTGGCCATATCCTTAGTCATTGTTTTCATGTATCCGCAGTGTATTGGTCAGTGTTTGTGCTTTGAGTCATCTCGTATTTTGAGAATAGGTATGCTTGCCTCGGAAATGGAACATATATTAATATTGTTTGATGATTGTTTGCATATTCTTCCAGGTTCTCCTACTCCATCACCCTTGCATTGAATAATTTGTAAAGTGTTTAAGCTATCATTTTCTCTTCTGACCTCACACTTTAGGGGGCATCTATTACACATCAAAATGCCACACTTAAGTATCTCACCCTAAGTGTCACAAGTGTCGTCAAGTTCCGTATGCACCTTGCTAAGTGTCGCATGCACTTTTATATGTGTTTCTATGTGTTTTCTCACCTTGACACCATGAAAGAAAATTTGTCACAATCCCTAGTCAATGTGGAGGAGAAATGTATTATATGAAGGTCAAAATACTATGTGCACATGAATTATTCATCATTATTCATAAAAAAAGATTAATTTAGTGTGAGAATCCACCTCACATTTAGTTTCCTAATCTCAAGAAGAATTTGAGAGTCTCATGGATGGTTGAGAGATTTTATCAAACCAAAATCCTAATTTGGTGGATCTTGATAGATATTTTCTCCTTAAAATACTTGAGAGATATTTTCTCCCTAAAATCCTTGAGAGATATTTTCTCCCTAAAACTCTTGGAGATCCCATTTTAGTGGATCTAGTGAATGATCTTCTCCATGGTGGTTAAGCCTCCAAATCCTAGATAATGAGGGATTTCCATGGTGAAAGGGATACAAACAAATATATCAAACTTATGATCTTGGGATTCATGCGAGGGTCTGGGAAAGGAGAGCTTGGAGGAGTTCTAGCTGATATCATTCATGGTTTGTAAGTTTTCTTGGTTCTCATTTAATATACTCGACCTATTTCCTTCAAGTGTATGTTTTCATGTGCTTGTCTATGTTTGAATTAATTTACATAGATGAATTTTCTTTGTCTAATCCATTAGTGTAGGATATATTCGTTTGTTTCTCGTTGTTCATTGCAAGTACAGATTTGCACCTAGAGTGAAGATCAAGCTCACAGATTGGAGAATCTTGGATAAACATCATAAACGAGGTGCATCATACTTCCCCTCCTTATCTTTTTTTCGATGGAAAAAATGAATTTATAGGAATGGTAGCTTCCAAATGTAATTTTATGTCTTGGTATAGGGGTCTATAATCCAAGGTAAAGTTCACCTATCCGTAGGAGAATATTTCCGTAACAATGATGTAGATGGCTTGTGTCATGCTAGATATGAGCAAGTGAGTACAAATTAGATGTGGAATAAAGCTTAGATATGATGCATTGGCATCATGCTAGATATGTCATGTTAGTACAACTTAGAGATGATCATACAACTTAGAGATGACACAGTGAGGCACTGATCTACATCATGCGAGTACAACTTAGAGGTGGAATACAACTTAGATATGAAGCATTGGAATCATGCTAGATATGTCATGCTAGTATGGCTTAGAGATGATTTAGATGATACTCCATATCACACCAATACAACTTAGATATGATGCATTCACATCATGCTAGTATGGCTTAGAGGTGATGCAGCTGATGACATTATTGTTGGCAAATTCAGTGGATAGAATGCAGTGATGATTGTTGTCATTAATGGAAATAGTAGAGACAGTAGGATAAGAAGGATAAAATATCAGGAGGAATAGCCTTCAA
>ML781584.1:962840-984076 GCA_009831015.1 Picea engelmannii | reverse complement strand
TACGTCCACCAGAGAAATTGCCAGGTCCTTCCTTTATTATTATCCAGCAAATGAAGGGATACAACCTACAACAAAACCCGCTGTAACTTCCTCTTCTTTCTCTCACAGTCTCCTCTCTCAGAATACAATATTCACCATCATCACTAGTTGTAATACATTTCCCTCATAAAAGAGGGTTGCCTTCTAGGGTAAAAAACCCTAACATAATCTCTACCATTAGATCTGCGACCTTATAATGAACGGTCCAGATTTACAATGAAATTACAATATACTTTTACAAGGCAATTTTTGCTTCGGGGGCTTCACCCCCGAACCCCCGCTGGGGGCCCGCTTGCCCCCAGACCCCCCAGCCAGGGGGATGGACCCCCCGGACCCCGCAGAGGGGGTACCCCCCCTCTGCACTCCCCCACGTGGAAGAGTTTACATACTTTTGGGGTGTAAATACTTCATGGTGTATAAACACGGCTGAAAGCAAGGACCTCTGAATTAGGAAGATAATCAAGCTCCACAACCAACAATGTTGTAGCAAAATTTCTACTGGCCGAAACTTCAACAAGATGTCAGAAAGTATATTTGGTCCTGCACTACTTGCGTTATTTCCAAACTGACCACTAAGAAACAAGGCATGTACACTCCTATGCCTACTCCTGACAAGCCCTGGGAATCCATCTCAATGGACAACATGTCGAGCCTTTCGTCCACCAAGCATGGAAATGATTGTGTTTTTTCGTTCTTGATCGCTTTTCCAAGATGGAGATTCTAGTCACCTGTAAGAAGAGAATCACAATGAAGGCCACTACCAAAATCTTCTTTGAATGAGTGTGGGTAAATTTTGAGATCTCACAAACCATTATCTCAGATCAGGACAACCATTTCCTCAACACATTTTGATCGATCCTATGGTCACTACTGGACACCAAGCTCACCAATTCCACTGCCTTCCACACCTAAACAGATGGCCAAACTGAGGCCGTCAACCAGATGATTGTGAAACCCCTGTGCATGTACAATTCCAAAAATTGTCTCACTTGGGATGAGAGTCTTCCCTATTTTCATCACAACTACAACAGAACCATGCATAGCTCAATCAACCACAACCCCTTTCAGGTGGGGTTGGGATTTCAACTATTGGGTCCCATGGATGTTGCACTACCCCTGGAAGCCACCCAGGAAGACTTGTCGCATGCTCCAAGTGGAGCTAAAAAATCTACTCGGTTCATTGAGTGGATCCAACACATCCACCAACAGGTTTAGGATATTTTACAGAAGTCCAATTCCAAGTACAAGCAACGCCATGATCAACACCAAGTGCCACACAAGTTTCAAGTGGGAGACAAAGTTTGGTTTCACTTGCAGAAAGAACGCCTTATAGAGCCTCATCGAAAGCTTCTCCCACTCCGTTATGGATCGTACACCATCACCAAGTCTGTGGGTAACAATGATTTTGAGCTCAACCTTCCATCCTTCCTTGGCTTTCACCTAGTGTTCAATGTGGACCTCCTTCGACCTTATTTTCCACCATTATTGGAAACCTCAGAGATAATAGAACATTTGAAACCAACAGAACTCAACCCTGACTGCATGGAGCATGAATCCATTGATAATATCATGTAAACACATGTCAAGGGCACTCACCAATAGAGGATCCATCTTTATCAGGTTGTCAAAGCAAGGAAGCTCCTGCACCAAGGCAATTGGCTCACCCAGAGCCAAATTCAGCAGAAATTTCCTCAAATGATGGGGGAACTCAATGCAATGGAGACCATTACTTCATAAGGGGGAGTATTGATCTAGTAGGATCTCAGTGGAAACCCACCTTTTTCAACTATCTCAAATCAATTTTTTGGCCACTTACTATGTTTAGTAGTTTTTCGGTTTCTAAACTTTCGGGGCCATTTTGAGGGCCTAAACAACATTTTTTCGCAATCTGACACCTCAATGAGGTATTAATTCTTAAATACATCCCCTTAAAAGAATATTCTCATCAATGCCTTTCCAACGAGCTATCGTGCACCCTAAACAAAAATCATATGCAAAAGTTACGACCCTAGGAAGTTGATGTACTAACTTACCCCAATGGGGCCAACATGAATTTTGACGCTTCATCTCTTAGGGTTAGGTTTTTGGATGTCTAGGATTTTGGCATTCATGTTTATTGTAAAAATTCCTTCAAAGTATCATGGTACTCATCTTATTGCGAATGAGCATGGTTGTCACATCTGTTCTCAAATATAAGCTGTCGCCATTCTAGCAAGCTTGTTTTCAGTCTACCTTTTATAGTGTTCAACATATTTCATATTTAATAGAAGTCAAGTTTTACTGTATCTCTATATTGATCACTATGTCTCTATGTTAATATTATAAATCTGTGGTTTCATTTCATTCCTCTCATAAATATGGATCAGTGGTATCAGAGTGGTCTTCTCCTTGTCATTTTGTTTTAATGATGTCCCCGACGTAGTCAGGGTATAGAGAATTAACTCTCGAGCTTATTTCTCTTGAGGAAAACTGCTCTCACACGCCCAATAAACCATCCATAGAGGGATAAATAAATATGAAGGGTCAATAGATCCTTTCAAAATGTTGCTCGAGGAATCCCTTGAGCAACAAAGGAGCAAGATGATGGACAAATTTGCACAAATCCTTCGACGATTGTCGACAAGCAACGTATCCACCTCAACCAGAGGTGTCGCCCCTTTCAAGGTACACATGAATTTTTATATTCCTATATTTGAAGGTAAAATATATGTGTATGTCGTAGATAAATGGTTAAACCTTCTAGAAGGGTATTTTCTATCCACAACTTTTTCGATAAAGAAAAGATTACATTTGCGCTCCTCATGGCTGTCCCCCATGTCATAGATTGGTGGGAGACTTTCTGTGAGAAAAAGGAAATAGAGGGATCCACATTATTTGCAGTTGCACCCACTTGGGGTTTCTTCAGGGATGATATTAAGGAACAATACTACCTTGTTGGAAGTTATGATGACATGTATACAAGATGGACCACACTGCAGCAGGAAAGAGACAAACAATGTCAGAGTTCACTAATGTCTTCCATACCTTGCACACCAAGCTGGGTATCAAATATTCTAAGTGAAATATGGTGCTCAAGTGCCTCGATGGTATCCATATATACATCCAAAAAAAAATTAGGTTTTTGGACATCTCATCCTTTGGCACAACCTATCAATATGTCGTCAAAATCGAGCAAAAGTTGAAACAAAAGACGCGACAGTTTGGGTCTGGGAACCCCTCACAACACAAGCAGGGAAAGGGAAGCCACAACCTGCAGAATAAAGGACAGACAAGATATGGGAAACCATAGGACAACCAATCCAAGCTACAAGAAAATAATGACAACGGGAAGACAAAGAAAGTTATCGAGAAGTGGTGTGACTTCCATAACAAATCCTGGCATAACATTGTTGATTGTTGCTCAAAGTAGTCAATAGTGGTTGAGGTAAAATCCTATGAATCATATGCGGGTTCCAACTATGAGTCAGAGCCAGAAAATGGGAGACAAATCATTGATGCAGAACCTAGTGTCACTATTTCTACCACTAAGATCTATCCCGGTGAACCTGATGAGCCAGAAGAAGGAAGGCACCTCTTTCATTCATAGATGTGGGTAAAATGAACTCCACTGCACTTCATCATTTGTAACATCCCCGACCACCAACAGGCCAGGCAATGTCACTACTCCTGCAACTCTATTTCTCTATTCTGATCTATGCCAGCTCCAACCTTAAACTACTGGGCTATTCCACACAGATATACTTGCGGAAAAACATACACATCCATATAAACATATAATGACTATTCTACATATATATAACATAATAATGCATAAATAATAGTAATACTACACATGCAACATATACAAAATATACAGGCGATACTCATCAATTACAACATATGTACCATTGCACAACATGTAAATGAACACAAAAGTGGTACTTGTCTTTTATTAGAAGACCACCAACTACATACAGACCTCCCATGAACCTCCCAACCATAGACCACGCTGCTCATCATGCTTAGTAGTAGGTCACCCCCAAGCTGGGACTAAGCTCCACCCAAGGCAAGGGATTCCTAGACTAGGCTGCGGTTACAGGAAAACTGCACAGAGCAACTAGAAGGATTCTCTCCAGGAGCCTTCTTATGCCCACTACTCACAGAATCTCATTCCCCACATGCCTGTTCAACCCGAGAGTATACATATTTACAAGAAAAGTCCATCAGTGCTTCACCTCCCTCTGTGGGTCTTAGAAACAGGCTAGATCATAAATTATCAGAGCTCTGTAGCTGGTGTTGGACTCTCTCTGGGAGAAAAACACTTCCCAACAGACTCTCTCACTTGGAGAGAGTTTCTTATAGGCATGACAACCTGGATCTTCTACCACAACCACCTCCCTCACCTAGAGAGAGTGTTACACATAGGCCAGACAACCTGTTTCTTTCAACTCCATTTCCAACGCAGTTGGGCAACGACGATGCTCAATCGAAACATAGACTAGTCAGCAAACCATACATAGTCAAGCACTGCATGACCACAATAGTCCATGGGAAACACAGACACGGGCTTCCCAAAACTGGTGACAGACAAATGCTACAACATAACAAGGCTCAGCAATTACGAGACGTTCATTTTTCCCAACCAACAATACAGGACAGACTCACGACTCTAGTTTTAGGGATGCATGACAAGAAATCCACGTGGAGGTCGAACATAGACTCGATGGTTTCAGATAGAGGGTGTATCGTCTCCTCAAGAGAACATCCATGGCTTCTAGTTTCAGAACTATGTGAGGCTTACCGAACTCAAACATAGAGCTTTCTTTGTTCAGATAGACGAACGGTAGAATAGGGAACAAACCCCCTCCATGGCTTAACCTTTTGGTTAAATTGCATGTGCCTGGGCTGACACATATCGCCCATGAGGCTGTATGCACTCCATCATATTTTGTTCCCTTTTTCACACGTTTCTCCTTGCATGAACTTAGGATAAAAACATGTTTTGTCACATAGATTTTGGAATAATAATAAATTATTATTCCCAAGGACTTAACCCCCAAGCTTAGCCCCTAGGCTCAACACTTGGCCTCTCTTTCCAACCTTTCATCCCATTTTCCCTTACCCACTCTGTGGAATCTTAGTCCCCCATCACTCTTTCTTCATGGTTGGTCTGCATGCAACGATGTTTATATTTTATTAATGATTTGCATAATTACATATACAAAATCAGGTTCTTTGCCTTTAACACATAGGCTCTCCAGCCTAATCACCAAATAAGCCTCCTAGCTTATTATAATTTGGCTCACCAGCCTACAAAACATGTTTACAATTTATAAATACAACTGGGGCTCATCCTGAGGGATATTACAATCCCCTCCCCTTAGTTTTGCATTGTCCTCGGTGCACTTTTCACACAACATCAACAAGATTTCCAAAATATTCAAAACGATGCGGGTATTCTGCCCGCATAGCATATTTATGCTCCCATGTCACATCCTCAGGATGGTACCAGGTCCACTGGACCTTTATAAGCCCTATGGATTGATTCTAGAGCTGCTTTCTTTTTCGTTCCAATACGAGAACCAGATGAACTTGCAAGATGCCTTCTTGCTCCACCTAATCACATTCCAATCGATTACATGATTAGCATAAGATATATATTTCTTAAGAAATGAAATATGAAACACATTATGTACAGTCATGGGTGCAGGTAATGCAATAATATATGAAATTGTATATATATGTATATACAGACAATTCTAATAAAGTTATAACCTGTATACAACATACAATAAATATAGAATTGTACTTATCTTTTGATTTGAGTAGACCTTCCACCCCTTAGCAGGGTTATGACTCCATCAGGGCAATGGCTTCCCAAGATAGCCATGATCCACAATCCATACCCACATGGTCTAGGCCAAGGTACCAAACCTTGGCAGCACTCCATCCAACCAAACCTCAACAACACTCCAACCAACGGTCTCTCATTCCCAACATGCCTGTCCCACCCCAAGAGTGTACACCTTCAGTGTCACACAGTCCATCGGCTGCTACACCTCCCTTTCATTGGGCTTTAGCAATAGGCTGACTCAGGAAGTCTCAGAGCACCATGGCTCCTAGAGTTCCAACTACCCTAAGAGATTTCCAATCAACAACTTCCCTGAGCTACTCTTTGTAGTCAACATTCCAACTTTAATCCACATCATCTCATCTACATCACCCACTTCCAATTATCATGAGGAACATAAAATAATTTATTTAGGAACTCTAATTAGTTCAAAAAGGAATTCAACTTTTTCCCCAAAACAGGAAATTCCATTTCATAATTCATCCTGGATGTTGTTATATTATGAATGCAACCATCCTTGTGGTTTTCCACAGGCACCAAACTACACACCATTTTTCCTATAATGCTTCCTCTTGCATACAACCAACAAATTGTTAGTATTTTTTGTATATCATAATTCAACATGTACAACACCTTATGCAATGATCTTAGAATTGTCTGCACCTAGAAATTCAATCACAATTACCAAACAACTTGACCAAATAGAATGACTCATCATTCTATGCATATGCATGTTCCTAATTAATAACAGTGAGTTTGTTATTTCAATTTTCTGAACATAAAATTTGTTGTAGTCACTATTCCTGTGACTACCTGGCTTGCAACTTTCTTGTTGCAATGTTTAATAGTTCCTAAAATGTTCTCAACTTTATGAGTTAGCAACATTTCATCCATTAGTATAATTATTTCCATGCAATAATATATATGCATATACTTACAAAACATATTCAACCATTGCATTTAGTATACAATTATATCCCTTACTATGCATGAGTGCAATTCTCAATGCATACTTATTCAGTGCTCCTTGCATTGAATTACATTTTTCTCTTTATCTCAGTCATGTATCTCACCATCCATGAGTTGGAATTTTGGCCAATGTGTTGACACATTCTCCACACACGTCCTATTGTCTTCCCAATTAATTGGATGGCTTCCTTTTCGACCTGAAAACTACACCAAGAATATAATTCTATGGTGTTCATTAGTGCTAGCAAAAAGGTTGCATCCCAAGTTTTATTTAAATACTTGTGTGTCTCATAACCTTTCCATATCCATACCTTGCCATATCCAACCATGCCCCAGTCTCATACATGACTATCTTACTGGTATTCATTCTTATAATAAGTTCTTATCTTTAATTCTTTGGTTATCACCCCATAACCAAATTAACGTGACTTTCTACTATGTCAGTGTGTGCCTTCAAAAGATAAAAAAATTTGAATTAATACATGCCTCCAACCTTTACCACATCCAGTGGTATGCATTCAATAATATAATCATGTGATTTTATAAAATAACTTTGGCCGAGGAAATTCTTACCAAAATTTCCTTTCATCAATTATGCAAAAAGAAGGATAAAAATTCATACCTGCATGACTGTCATTAATAAATTTTTATATTACCTGAATATCTGATTGCAATAGAATCTTTCATGCTTCTTTTATCAAACTTATAACCAACACTTCAGCCCTTTATTGCTTCCTTCCTTATGCATTGACATCACCAACAACTCTTGCAAACACACAAGCATTCTTTCCTCTAGCTGACCCAACGAACCATAACATACTTGCTTCCACAAAAATTGTAGCAACTTCTTTCTCCCTATAAAAACTTTTCTTGTTGATCCCAGAAGTATTCAATTCTTCCTAGATTCCCGAATCTTCTTGTGCTCCCACAATGATCACTGTGCATGATTATTTCTTCACTGAGCACTTTTGATGTAGTTCCCCCACCTTAGCGGGGTCTGTTGACCTCTCGATTGATGGATATTCAACTCTCGGAGATGGGGAAGCTCTTTAGGTTCCTACTAGAACCTCCACAAAACAAATCCATAGGCCTTGGGTGAAACCTCAACCATGAGAACTAGCGGTGGGTGCAAGATTCCTCTACGTGACCACCGGCTATGACCACGCACCTATCCAAAAGGCATTTTAGAATTTCGCGTACTGGGTGTTTCAATATGAGTCACCCTTGACTCTCTCTATCCCTGAAATCCAAAATAAGAGTCTAGTGTGTGCTAGCTCTTCTCTTAACTTCCACCGATGTGACCTCTAGCTATGACCTGGGGCCCAACTTTTGAGCGCTACGAGACTTTACCCTTCACGAAATTTGAGGATCGTCTCTCCTCCTTTTTCCTGAGGTCTGAACTCCTGAACTCCATTCGCCTTAGATCAATGGTCTACAACTTTATGGGTTCGATGGTCTAGATCAATTCCTTGCGAATTGGCAATTTGTGTTTCGGGGTTTTGAAAAACAGCTCCCCTCTTTTCTTTCGATCTCTAGTTTTTTGAAATTCATGTGAGTTAGATCCAACGACTCACAGGTCATCATAATCTAATGATGTGGATTGACTCTTCTCTTAACTTCCACCAGCGTGACCTCTAACTATGACCTGGGGCCCAACTTTCAAGTGCTACGGGACTTTACCCTTCACGAACTTCGAGGATTAGCTCTCCTCCTTTCTCTCAAGGTTCAAACTCCTGAACCCCATTCACCTCAGAACAACAGTCCACATCTTTCTGGGTTCGATGGTCTAGATCAATTCCTCGCGAATCAACACTTCGCATTTCGAGGTTTTGAAAAAATGTTCCCATCTTTTCTTCCGATCTCTAGTTTTCTGAAATCCATGTGAGTCAGATCCAACAACTCACAACTCCTCGTAATCCAATGGTGTGGATTCTTTCTCGTGAATAGGGACTTCGTGGTTCACAAAATCAGAAAATAATTATCTTCCCCTTTCCAACTTCCAACTTCACAAAATTCAAGTGCATCAGATCAACAGCTCACACTTGCCGTGATTCAATGGTCTAGATCTCTCCTCGCAAATCGGATGTTCATGTTTCATGATTTTCGAGAGCAGCTTCCTTCATTCTCCCAACTCCCAATTTTTTATTTCCCGATGAAAGGAATCAATGGTTTGATCTTCTTTGATATCGACGGTTCACTACCTCTCCTGAGATTTTGAGTGCTGAATGACTCTCAGCGTTATCCTCCTTGTAGTTTCTTTTGATCTAATGACGCATAGTGATCAGCGCTTCTCCCTCCAAGTATTCCTATCATCCATTCAGGTTCTCAATGAATTCTTGCCAAATATCTTGGCATCAATTCTTCTAGACTTGACTTCCTCCTTAACTTGAAGGATTTCAAATATTTCGAAGGCTTCGACGGTGTTTTCCCTCCCGAGCTTCTGTTAATGAAATTTTAACTTCACCCTGGTGCACACTTGCACTCTGCATGCGAACTTGCATTGTTTCTCCCTAATATTTTAACTTACTCAGTCTCAAAGGGACTCATCCCTTCTACGTCTTCCAAAATACTTTCTAGTGTCCTCCTGACACACTCTACACTCCTCTTCTTGAGCCCTTCGAAAAACAAGTTTCCTCTATACGTACTCCTTGCACTTGATATGCACACCTTGCATATCTTACAAAAGAGAACACTTGAAACTTATTCAATTTCTTCGCAAACTCATTCACTCATCAAGAACATGATATGTTCAAAAAATACATAATAACAGTAAACTATGGAATAGTATCAACACTGTACAATTGGATCAATTTTCTCTATTCTATTCATTTCAGAAGAAAAAGAAAAAAAAAATGATTACAACTCCTGTCTTTCACAGAAATATTACAATGAAAATTCATCTAAAGACCAAGAAGTCTCTCTCTTGCCTTCTTTCTTCTATCTGAAGACATCTCTAGTAATTTTTTTTATGTTTTAATGTAACCGTTACATCTGGATTTCTCTTCCCTAGACCTTCCCAATCACAACTTCCTTGTTAAATTCTGAGCCTTGTAAAACTTGTGCTTCTTCTCCGATGAACTTCTTATGAAATGATCTCTTTTCTCTGAGCTTATAGCTCTTAGATATTTGCTGGACCCTATCACAAAGTTCCAGGTCTTTCGTATTCTTTTGATGCAGGTTCTAACCAGATGAAACCCACCTGCTTCCTTCCTAAACATTTTCCCTTATTTAACATAGTTTTCAGGCACTAGCCTCTGTTCTCTCAGCCCCAGACCCACACGAACATGGGTCGTGATCAAGCACTAGATAAATAGGTTCTATAATAAGAACTTTGGGGCTTCAGGTTTCAGGGTTTCAGGATTTCGGTCTTGGAGGCTCTCATAATCGCTTCCCTCTCCAACTCCCGACTTCCGAACTTTTGACCTTTCTAGCTACCGGGCCCACCGCACTGCTATCACCAACCAGGGTGGTGACACGTGTTTCTCTTAAGAAGGTTCATGTCACCCTAGGAAACTCCCTCTGGCCCCAATGTGCATAATTTTTCCTTCGGGACCCACTAGCACGTAGTATACATCCTATGGGTCTGCATCCATCCAAGTGATGTCAACCTGACCCACTACTTCGACTCTTCGCAATTTCCTGATTTCGGGCTTTGGGAGTTTGTGCATCAGCACATGCTACTTCTCCCGACATTCGAACTCCAAAAATTACTCTCTTCTCTTCTTCTCAATCCAAAAGTCGAGATCTTTTCCCCAGATCTATGGTGTAGATCTTCTCAGAATTTCAGAGTTTTGGGTTTTGAGGTTTGTACCTCAGCGCACCCCACTTTTCCTGACAACCAAACTCTCGAAAGGCTTCCCGGATATCCTTCTGGCACCTTCTCTAGATATAACATTCATAAAGGTCTCTCCTGAACAGATCCTATGGCTCCCACACTCCAAGTGTTGAGAGCCCTCTCTCTCTGTGGTCAAATACCACACAGGCTGTGGTTTTAATCTACCGCTACTTCTCCTGAGCTTTGTACATGACCAAGTAACCCGTTGGCACTCATAAAAATTTTAAGGTTATAAATTAGTCCTCTAGACACAATTTACACCTTAAACCTTGGGTCCAAAGACAACTTATCCGGCCCATCCAGGATCAGTGTTGAAACCATGGGTCAGAACTCGAATTTTGTCTACTTCGACAACAATTCTTTCCAAAAATCTTGCTTCAACTTCCACTAGCATGACCCATCCAAGATGAGTGTTGTAACCATGGCTCTAATACCATATTGTAACATCCCCGACCACCAATAGGCCTGGCAATGCCACTACTCCTGCAGCTCTACTGCTCTATTATGATTTATGATTGCTCCAGCCTTAAACTACTGGGCTATGCCACACAGAGATACTTGCGGAAAAACATACACATCCATATAAACATAAGATGGATATTCTACATATATATATATATATATATATATATATATATATAAAACATAATAATGCAGAAATAATAGTAAGCCTACACATGCAACATATACAACGTATACATGCGATATTCATCAATTCAACATATGTACCATTAAACAACATGTAAATGAACATAAAAGTGGTACTTATCTTTTATTAGAAGACCACCAACTACGTGCAGACCTTTCATGAACCTCCCAGCCATAGACCACGCTGCTCATCACGCTCAGCAGTGGGTCACGCTAGAGCTAGGACTAATCTCCACCTAAGGCAAGGGATTCCTAGACTAGGTTGAGGTTACAGGAAAACTGCATAGAGCAACCAGAAGGATTCTCTCCAGGAGCCTTCTTACGCCCACTACTCACGGACTCTCATTCCCCACATAACTGCTCCAACCGGGAGTATACAACTTCATAAGAACAGTGCATTGATGCTTAACCTCCCTCTCCGGGTCTCAATAATAGGTCGGATCAAGAAGTCTCAGAGCTCCGTAGCTGGTGTTGGACTCTCTCTGGGAGAAAACCACTTCCCAACAGACTCTCTCACCTGGAAAGAGTTTCTCATAGGCCTGACAACCTTCCTCTTCTACCACAACAACCTCCCTCACCTGGAGAGAGTGTTACACACAGGCCAAACAACTTGTTTCCTTCAAATCTGTTTCCAACATAGTTGGTCAACCATGAGGCTCAACCTGAACATACACTGGCCAGAAATCCATATGCATTCAAGCACTACACGTCCACAATAGTCCATGAGAAACACAGACACGGGCTTCCCAAACCTAGTGACAGACAAATGCTACAGCATAACAAGGCTCAACAATTACGTGACATTCAATTTTCCCAACCAACAATATAGGACAGACTCACAGCTCTAGTTTCGGGCATGCGTGACAAACAATCCACGCAGAGGTCGAACACAGGCTCGATAGTTTTAGACAGAGGGTGTATCATCTCCTCAAGAAAACATCAATGGATTTCAATTTCAGAACTGTGTGAGGCTTACCAAACTCAGACGCAGAGCTTTCTTTGTTCAGACAGATGGACGGTAGAATGGGGAATGAACCCCCTCCATGGCTCAACCTTTGGGTTAAATTGCATGTGCCTAGGATGACACATGTCGCCCATGAGGCTGCATGCACTCCATCATCCTGTGTTCCCTTTTGCACATGTTTCCCCTTCCAGGAACTTAGGATAAAAACATGTTTTGTCACACAGCTTTTGGAATAATAATAAATTATTATCCTTAAGGACTTAATCCCCCAAGCTTAGCCCCTAGGCTCAACACTTAGCCTCTCTTTCCAACCTTTTAGCCCCTTTTCCCTTACCCACTTTGTGGAAGCTTAGTCCCCCATCACTCTTTCTTCGTGGTCGGTCTGCACGCAACGATGTTTATATTTTATTAATAATTTGCATAATTACATATACAAAATCTACTTCCTGGCCTTTAACACCCAGGCTCTCTGGCCTAATCACCAAATAAGCATCCTAGCTTATTATAACTCGGCTCACCAACCTACAAAACATGTTTACAATTTATAAATATAACTGGGGCTCGTCCTTGGGGATATTACATCATTGATAGTGGTAGCCAGAAGAACCTCATATCAGTAGAGGTCGTCAAACGACTACCCCTGCCAACAATGTTGCACCTGGAACCCTACACCATTGGATTGATCTGTCAAGGAAGTGATCTTCATTTTTTAAGAACCAAATATCAATATAGCATAGAAAAACCTCAGACTAAGTACTCAACGCCTTGAAAAAGAGAATATAAATGTACAAATATAAGATGATTCAAAATGAAAATGTCTCCTTGGTATATATAGGAGACTAGGAGGTATAATTACAACTAATGGCCTAAAGCCGACATAAATAAAATAACATTACTAATATAATATGCCCCAATTAACAGGTAATGAGCCACTATTTAGGGCTTAACATGCCTCTCCCCTTGAGACAAGTGTTGTCCGCAACGATTGAGTAACTCTGGATGCTTCTGTATAAAAGAATCATCTTCCCAAGTGGAATCTTCAGCCGGTAGTTTCCTCCATTTAATGAGATAATCTGAAATGGATCTATTCCTCAACTGGCGAATTCTTGTGTCACTGATGGGTTCAGGCTCCAATATGATTTTTCCTTCCTCATCAAGTTCTGGCAATATACTTTGAAATGGGATCTTGTCACCTATAACCTTCTTCAAGCATGAACCATGGAAAATTGGGTGTACTCGTGAAGATGCAGGAAACTCCAATTTGTATGCCATAGTACCAATCTTTTGCAACACCTTATAAGGGCCATAGTACTTTGGTGATAACTTATTATCCTTCTTGGCTTTCTTGAGGGACATCTGTTTGTATGGTTGTAGTCTTAAAAACACCCAATCCCCTACTTCAAAACTTCTTTCACTATGATGTTGATCTGCTTGTTGTTTCATACAATTTTGTGCCATGGTCAGGTTGTCCTTTAATATTTGGAGAACTTGTTGTTGATGCTCGATGTGATCTTCCACTGCTTGAACCTTATATTTTTTTTTTAGAGAAGAAGTGATGGAAGGAGGGTGGTATCCATAGAGTTCCATAAATGGTGTCATTTTTGTTGCAGTATGAAAGGAAATGTTATACCACCATTCTTCCAAGGGTAACCATTTGAACCATTATGTTTGTTTATCAGAGACAAAGCAACGAAGGTAGCCTTCCAGACATTTGTTCACTATCTCAGTTTGTCCATCAGATTGAGGATGATAGGATGAGCTATGAGCCAATTGAGTACCCAAACAAGAAAATAATTCTTTCCAAAAATGTCCAGTGAAGATGGGATCTCTGTCACTTACAATAATCTTTGGGCTGCCATGTAGCTTTTGAACTGTCTCCATGAATGCGATGGAAACTGTACTGGCTTTGAAGGGATGAGAGAGTGCACAAAAGTGTGCATACTTGGTCAGTCTATCAACAATCACCATGATAACACTCTTTCCTTTAGACTTCGGTAACCCTGTGATGAAATCCATGGAAACCTCCTCCCAACGCTAACTTGGGATAACTAATGGTTGTAAAAGACCTGGGGTCTTAATCGTTTCCACCTTATTTTGTTGGCAAACCAAACATTCTGCCACAAACCTTTGAACATCAGTTTTAAGGCCATCCCAAAAAAATTCCTTCTTGACCCTATGGTAGGTTTTCAAACATCTCGAATTCCCTTCTACTAGAGAGGTGTGCAATTCCAATAGTACCTTTTGTTTGAGTTGGGAGTTCTTACATAAATATAAGCGATCTTTGTGTTAATATTATGGTAGCTATGGGAGGTATTTACCTCCACGTGTGAACCTGATGAGAATAGAAGACTCCGGAAAGCAAGAGAAAAACCCTAATGATTTGGCTAATAACCCTAGAAGTCTTGTCGGCTCAATAAGGTAATTTATATTAGGTTATTAGCCTCCAAGAGAAGAAGTCGGCCAAAAATAATAATAATATACTGAACAGACACATATCCAGAAGGAGAAGTCGGCCCCAGCAAATCTGGCAGAACCAATATAAATACAGGGCATCAGTTCTTATTTTGACACATCTCAGAACTGCAGTTCCCTATTTGGTGCGCACATGTGGAGGAGAGTTGCAGGTGCAACAACAGCCGCAACTAGTTTTTAGTGTTGGCTTGGACTATCTCTTGTCTAGGGTTTGGACTATCTGATCATCTCTTTTTGATGCGCTATCCTTGGGGAAAGGTGTGCTACCCTTTGTTTGGATATCTAGCATAGGGTTTGCTTCCAGAGTAATTCTCAGTCAAGGTTAAGGTGCTCGGAGGGTGGCTTCGACCTATGGTTGGGTGACGAGGGTATCGTCAATGGTAAAATGAGCACACCATCTTCTATATTTTAACTGGTTATGTGCCCACACCTCCTTCATTCAGTCTAAACACTGGAAGGAAACATAGCCACTAGGATATTGAACTCGATGAGGAACTGCCGCTAGGGTTACTAGCAGAAGCAACTTCCAGGACACTGCCACTAGGGTTATGTTGACGCCTCGAAATTGACCGTCCATCAACTGGGAGAGTGGAACCGGTTCGGGGTTGTCTAAATAACCCAAGCCATTTGGGATGAACCACTCTGACGGGTTTAGCGGCTCCATTAGCCGAACTAATTCCTAAGAAAACAAAAGAAAACTACTCTAAATTAACTAATCTAACTAAAACTAACTATTAAAATAAACTAATAAAAACAAAACAAAACTATTAATATATATATATATATATATATATATATATATATATATATATATATATATATATATAACTTTCTATCTAATACTACACAACTATAATTTTATAAAATCAAATGATCACTTACTAACAGAGTCAAATTTAATTACAAATGTACAATGTTTACAAATTACAGATTTGAATGAAAACCTGAAAAACTCATTTGTAATCTGTCCTAAGACAGCGAGACTATTGTTTTTTGATTTTATAATTTTATGAAAGGAAAAATAAATATTATCTAAACTAAACAACTAAAATACTAATTCTAACTACAAATCTAAACTACACATATATCTAACTAAACTACTTGAATTATACTAACAAATTAACTATCAAATAAACAACAAATTGACCTGAAGTAACGCTTCAGGTTTGTCCTATGTATGCAATGATTGTCTTAGCTGATTGGAGGGAGGAAACCCGCACCGGATTCTCCAAGAGCTTCTCATAAACTAGAAACAGCTGTGCTCTTCAAAAATAATTACAGGACAAACAAGACATAAAAATTTACATCAACCTTATGATTTATAAATCTTCACAGTTAGATAAATCTGTATGCAAAGATCTATACAAAATGATTCAATTAACTAAGAAGAGAAATCTGTGATTCATTAACTGAAACAAAATAATTGCTGTACTTTTAAATAATGAAAGAGATTAGATATGGATAGCACATTTATCAAATCATATCATCCTTCAATAGATTATGATAGCTAAAGTAGTCTATAATCAACTGCAAACTGATATGCATAAAACTTGAAACAAAAGTTTGATATATTGAAAGCGAAAGCTGTCACAAGACATCAACTTTCGTCTCAGTCTAAATCATAAATCCATAGTCTGGTTCTCCCACAGTAAGGATGATGATGATTTTATTACAAAATGAAAAGTATTTAAAGACCTTACACAGGGTAAAACATCCCTGTGGAAGTTATCAAAACTGTTTACACAAATCTAGGAAAATATCCCAAGTTTCTATCTCTAACTCAAACTAACAACTTAAAAATAAAAACTACATCACACAAATATCTCCTAGACTGCCACAACATGCCCAATTGATTATTGCAATTCGAATGTACCTGAAAGAGGACAAAAATGGACAAGTTAAGAGGATATTTTGTTGATAAAATTGATAAAAAATCTAATTCTAAAGACTAGCTATAGAATCTTGCGATTCTGTAGCTGGTCTAAATCAAACACAAAATCGTATTAAAAATCAATTCAAATCTTAAAAAATATATTCAGACTATTTAAAAAATATTTGATTGCTAAAAGAATCATTGAAATCGACACTTACTAAATCATATTCAACCAAATGATAACAGAGATGTGTGCACTCTGCTTAATTCGTTATCACTAATTCGGGTATACAAAATCGTATCGAACAATAATGAAATCGTTCTCATATCCAATTGAAATCAAAACCAAAAGTTTTAACAAATCATATGCAATCGTTTATGATGCCTCATCCATTAACAGAAAACACGATCGAATCCACACGAAATCAACAAGATCGTTGTGAGATTGATATAATTGTATTAACATAAACAAACGACCCAGGCTATTAGCAAATCAAATCAAAACTGGTATGTAAATTATCACAATCGAAATCATAATGGGATTAATCAGTTGATAACAGGATCTGTGGGACTCATCAACGTTTTCCAATTGGGGGTAGACATAATCGATTGATATTAAACGAAATCATTACTTGAATCAATTTCAAAAATGAACTATTATCCGAGTTTTCTCATGCGAATTCAACAGAGACAAAATATTTTTTTAAAAATAAAAAATAATAGCGTCGTATCCAATCTACTTTTGATACCAATCTAACTCAAAACGACAATTGTGATAACTCAAGACATGCATCAACAAGAGAGAATCAAACAGTTTGAGTTTGACATAATCGTTATGAATCAACACAGTTCCATAATTTCGGTGAAGAGATCTTTTGCACAGGTCAGATATAATCCAAATCCAAACGAGAATGTTGACAAAATAGAGTCGTTTTTTTCAATTTAATAGACTACATCGTATTTATCAAGCCAATTCGATCCTATGAAATCGTTTAAAAAATCAAATTACAAGAACTAAATCAGAGCCGTTGATATCCAATGACAACAAAATCATGTTAAATCAAAACAGAACTGTGTTCTAATTTTAGCGTAAAAGCCTCCTGTTCCTGTCAGATACAATCAAAATCCAAGCGAAAGCAAAACTCATTGATTTCGTTAATTCAAACCAACAGAATTATTCAAAATGAATCAAATCCAGTGAAAACCAATCAATTGCTAAACTGGGCACGACCAAATCGTATAACCAAATCATAACCTCATTTAATTTTAGCAAAATGAAAGCAATGTATAGGATTCATAACATAACCGTTTTTTATAATCAAACTATGTCAATTTGAACAATGGACAGAGCTAATTGAAAACCAAACTCAATTCATTATATTAATCTTAGCAATTCAAAAAACGAATTTGATATTTAAATTCATACCTGGATAATCAACAGACAACTTGGATTATGATAGTTTGGAATTGACAAAGGTTGTAGCCAACTCGACATTCCTAAACACGATCGAACCCGTGGTTTTCTTCTTCTTATCATTATCTTGAAGCTTGTCCCTTTCTCGTGACAGCACCGTGACTTGGTTTTCCAATGATTTGATCTTCGACTGTAATAAGGGAACGTTGGTATAGTAGCGCTCCAGACATACATTACATTGGTTACATGATGCCTGTTCGGGCTTCGAAATGACAGTCAAGGGTTTGTTCAGATCACCGAGGGTTCCGTTAGGTAGCTTGATCCCTGGGTAGCTAGGATCGTTCTTTAGGAAAGGGGGTAAATTAGAAACAAAGTCATAGGGTGGCTCGGAGCACAGACCATGGGAATAAGGGTACTCACTAGCTAGGAAGCGCTCGATATCAGAGTCAGAGTCTTCGCTGAGGACTATGGGTTTTTTATCAGCGTTTGGTTTAGGCTTATTCCGGGCAAGTATCGATATCAATCGAGCATTCTTTTTACCTTTGCTATTGACAGTAGGGTTACCCTTGACCTTCTTGCTCACAGGATTTTTTACAGCCTCAACCTTGTCTGTTAAAATGTCGGGTAGGTCAATATCAGGGCAGATTGAGGGTTTGGGAGAGGGTAGAAGGGCATGAAAAGGCATAGGTGGCTAGACCTTGGTCTCACTGACCACAGATTTGTCAATTTGGACAGACTCTGAATCAACAAAACCAATTCGAGAGAGAAAATATTGCCAATTATCGTCGTGAAGGTTCAAATGGTGAACGACAATGAGTCTAATCAGGCCATGCTGAAACAAGCTACTATCGACCTTCTCTCATTTAAACCTCTTTGTCATCTTGTACAGACTACGCAAGTAGTAAAATGGCATGTTCAATGGATAACCCATGAAATTCAGTAACAGTCGAAGGTGATAAATAAAAACCAATCCATACCAACCCTCACAGGTCACAAATTGTTTAACCATTATGAAAAGGTCATGCCACCTAGGTTTAAGCATGGAAATAGGCATACCTTTGTCACAGGATGTGACTTTTCGTGATATGAACACTAAAGGCCATGGCACCTCGTCGAATTTAGAGTTTTTAAACCATCGCTGGCCCATGGATGCCAATCCTTTGGCAGAGCTTATGAACTCTTCATTTAGATCAAGCTGAATGTCACCTACTTTAGCCCTACACCCATCAAAGGTAAGGGCGAATTGTTGTGCAACAAATAGATTGAAACGCTCGAACCTCTGTACAAAAGTGAGCCAACCACTATCCTCTAAATCTTTCCGGGCATTATTGAACAATAGCAGGGCTTGATTACCATTCGGCTCAATTCGTACCACCGGTGCCATAGACAGGAGCACACGGTGAGTGATGTGAATGAGCCAGGGTTTGAACACAACATACGCAGGAGCAAAATGCTCACAGGGCTTACCCAAAACTAGCAAGGATTAAACAGGGATAAGGGTAAACATTAATGACATATCGTGCGAAGGTGGTGGAGCTATTTCTGCCATGCAGAATAGTCATTACCATGGTACAACCACCAACGCTTACAACTTATTCAGATCACAACGCATATGTGTTACAACCATGCCACTTCAATCAATCAATCGAAACCTTTGGTAAGTGGATAAAACATTCGTGCAAACAATAGTTATAGTTTCAAAACCAAAGCAATAAATCAAAATCGCACCAAGAGTTTGGTTATATGAAACATGTGTTGTATGTAACGTTTTATACCAAGGGTTTTGCCACAACACAAACATGTTTTTATGAGATCAATGTGCCAAGTAAATTGATCAAAGAACATATAAATCCAAATCACCAATGTATCATAAACTTGATCAAAAGAATATCACCACAGTCTTGTAAACGAAGTCTCAAATAAGAATGTCAAAAGAATAATGATCTTGCAATCTTGTCAATTGTGTAACGATAAACAAATTCGAAAACACGATGAGCATATAAACAAGAGAGATCATAACAATCTAGTAATGATATCAATGTGATTTCATAAATCAAGTTTTCACGCTTTCATTCGTGAAAACAAGAACAAAGGTAAGTGTGCAAACGTATATAAAACAATAGTGTCGTTTTATTGAAGAGATTGCGACAAAATCAAAGTTTGCAAAACTCTGGTGTAGGCAGCTTATAAGATAGTAGAAAAATGTGAATTGGTTGCCAACAATGGCGACACACTGGTAGAAGCAGTTATCTCTGCCAAAAGAACAAATTTAGATTAGGATAACGAGAAAAATTCTAACTCAAAAATAACAACCAGAAAATCGTGTAAACATCATCATTAGCCAAATATTCAAGCAGTGTTTAAAGGATGAAAGATGATAACAGTCTCAAGACAAGCGAGTTGCGATATTAAAGATAAAATATCCAATACTGTTGACAGAGCCACTGCTGCCAGCAGGCGTCCATAGCTTCGACAGGGTTGCCATTTAACCCACTCTGAAATCCGAATCTTGCTAAAAAGTTCTAGATCAGAATAAAGGACATTAAGAGGTTTCTTATTTTTAATTTTTCATATACCCGACATTGCTTCGCTGCCAATGGGCCTATTCAGTACTCCGACGAAGTTGTCTTAGCGCCATGCATGCATTTACCCGCTGCCAGTAGACCTGTTCAGCATCCCGACGGGTTTACAAGCACTTCCCACAGCTCTATTAATGATTTATTTTGTTTATTTTTCAAAGATATATAGTTGAGTGGGGTGATGCTGAAAATTATGATATTTTAACATATTTTTTCAGAACACAGCAGAATTTTTTAGAAGTGTCCTTTATTTAGATCCAGAAATGCTTCCTTTACAAAACCAACTTTCTAGGACAGGGAGACATCTTCTGAGCCATTCCCTTAAGGAATAGGGATAGCGTGAAAAGATAACAGATGATCCCAACAAGCTTATGTTAGAGATTGAAATCAATTAACTTCTTTCAAATGACAAACTTTTGCCAATCACAGATGTAAATTTCAGAAGTATACAATCGATGTTTATACAATTTTCTTAGCAGTTATTTTAGCGAAGAAATTTTCTGTTTTCTTTGTCTGAATAGCTCAGTATACAGGTATGTGTATTTCCAAAAACTGTTGGACACACCTACCACACTTAGAGGGGGGGGGGGTGAATGAGTGTGGGGCTCTTTTT
>ML781584.1:940313-962740 GCA_009831015.1 Picea engelmannii | reverse complement strand
ACACCTTATCAATCATGATAAGACAATAATGGGTCATCTATACATTTTTCCAACAATGCATCATATACCAATGGAACCACATCGATCCATCATGTATCAATGACAACTCATTGATCCTCCTTTGACATCAATCAATCATTTGAAATCAATCAATCAAACCATTGGCATCAATGACAACATGATCCAACAAAAACAGAAGCTGATAAACTCAAAAGAGAAATCAAAAACAAAAAGAAAAAGAAAAAGAAAACAAAAGAAAAATATGTACATAATATACAAGGGTTGTTATCAAGCAAAGTATCTTTTCAGGGCTTGGCCATTCAGCGGATAGGTGTCAGGCTGCCCTTCAAGATTCTGCAATTGGAAAGAATTGGAACCCAACTTTTCAGCAATTAAAAACGGTCGAAGCCATAATTTTTGAAATTTAGTGTGCTCTCCCTTTCCCTCATGCGGTTTATCCCATTTCAAGACGAGGTCACCTACTTTGAAATTCCTATCAAAAGAAGAGTTAGAATCGAACCAACTTTTAACCAATAATTGATGTTGATCTAACTTACATTTAGCTTGGGCTATTACCTCTTCTAGCTTCATCAAAGCGTTAATTTGGTTTTCTAAAGGGGGACAATCTTCTTCTTGGATTTTCTGAGACAACTATAGTGAAGGAAGAAGAATGTGAGGTGGCAGAATTGCTTCTCTGCCATAAACGAGAAAAAAGGGGGAGTTACCTACAACAGTTTTTGGTGTTACCCTATTAGCCCACAGTGCGTTCAACAGTGCATTGTGCCAATTTTTGTGATTTTCAGCCACCGTTTTCTTGATGATTTTAATCAAGTTCTTGTTTTTTGATTCTGCCAATCCGTTACCCTGGGGGTAATAGCTTGCAGAATACTTTATCTTAATTCCTTTTTATAAAGAGAACTTGCTCATCTCAAGAGAGGAAAAGTAAGAAGAGTTATCGAATACCAAATAGTCAGGGATACCAAAACGAGTTATAATATTTGAATTTAGAAAGGAAATTACCTGACTGGTGTTCACAGTTCTTAACACAGCAGCTTCAAAACACTAGGTAAAGTAATCTGTGGCTGTTATGATGAAATTATGATGTTGATCAGACGGGGGGTTGATCGGACCTATGATATCAAGGCCCCACTGCTAAAAAGGAGAGTCTACTGAAACGGGCTGCAAAGGAAAGGCTGGTTTTTGTAACTGCCCTGATGCTTTCTGACAAATGGTACATTTACGACACAAGGCATGGGCGTCTCTAAAAAGCGTGGGCCAGTAATAATCGGCTCTTAAAACCTAATGGGCAGTGGTGTCACCGCCAAAATGACCACCAACTTCTCCTGCATGCAACTCTAGCAAGACCTTTTCTGCTTCGTTTTTTTCAAGACAGAGCATCAATATACCATCAAAACTTTGACGAAACAGGATACCATTAATCAGATGAAAGGAGGTAGAATTTAATCTCAACGCTCTTCTTTTAGTGGGATCTAGGTGATGGGGGGCTGACCCATGTTCAAGACAGAATCTTATATCATCATAACACGGACTGACAGAGTTTTGTGCGCAACAGATTGCATTTGGGTTGTGTTGTCCTAGGTTTGACTTATCGCTTTCTTCTTGCTGCCCTGCCGCTGAATCAACGACTAACTTACATAACCCTTGGCCTCTCAATATCTGAGTTGGGGTGATTTCTAAGTCGTATTCCTGCAAGGAGGTGACCCAGTTAGACCTCTTTTCTCCTAGTTCCTTCTGCACTAACAGGTTCCTGACGGCTGGGTAGGGGACAATGACTTTCATCCTTGACTTCAAAAGATAGGATCAGAAATGATTGACTGCTTTGAAAACAGCCTAGGCTTGCCGATCTACCACTGGGTAATTAAGTTCAGCACCTTTGAAAGCAGAGCTCATAAAGGCGATGGGTACTTTGTTGTTTTGGGCGTTTTTTTGAGTTAGGACGGCGGCATAGGAACGGTCAGAAGCAAAAGTGTAGAGTGTAAAGTCTTGAGAAAAATCGGGGCTCATGAGAGACGGAGCGTCTATTATGGCCTTCTTTATTGCATTAAAATCTTGATTTTCTAGGGGTCCCCAGTGATAATGGGTGTCTTTCTTAATTAATTTTTATAAAGTCCTGATCATTTCGGAGAAATTGGGGACGAATATCCTCACAAAGTTAATTTGGCCTAAGAAAGACTGCATGGATTTTTTGGATGTAGGAGGGGGGAGTTTTGCGATGACTTGAGTCCTTTCGGGGTTGATAATCATCTCGTCGCTTGACACAATAAATCCCAAGAGTTTACCCTGTTCTACTGCAAATATGCATTTTTTAGGATTCAAAGAGATGTCGTGTTTACGACATCGCTGTAGAACGACTTGTAAATGAGCTAGATGATTGGTTTTGTTTTTAGAGAATACAGTAACATCATATAAGTAAACTATGATGAACTGATTGATTAGGCCTTGGAAAGCAATGTCCATTGCTCTCTGGAAAGTGGCACCGGCATTAATCAATCCAAAGGGCATTTTTCGATAAGCGTAGGTGCCCCACGGGGTATGGAAGGTAGTTTTAAGTTGGTCTGGAGGAGACATCAGGACTTGGTTGTACCCCAAGAAACCATCCAGTAAGGATAGCCTCTCAGAGCCAGATACCTATTGAAGGATCTGTTCCATGGGTGGGACAGGATAGTTGTCTTTATCAGATGCTCTATTAAGGTTTCAGAAATCGATGCAAAGTCGGATTTCCCCACTTTTCTTCCGAATAGGGACAAGGTTAGAAACCCATTGAGTGTGCCTAACAGGAAAAATTATCTTAGCATTTAGGATCTTAGTCAATTCTTTTTGAATGGTCGGTTCGAGCTTAGGGTGCATTTTTCTCAGTTTTTGTTGCAAGGCTAAGGTTTGGGGCTTCATAGGAATGACATGTTGTATGATGTTAGGGTCGAAAGTTTTAAGGTCATCATACATCCATGCAAAGACATATTTAAATTCTTTGAACAATTTAATAAATGCAACTTTTTCTTGTTCAGAACATCCTACCCCTAGATTAATGCACTGCGAATTGTCCTTAGTTCCTAAGTTTACTTTTTCATAAGATAACGAGGAACTATTGGTTTTACAGTTGATCGAATTTTTAAATTTATCTTGAAGATCATAAAACTTCTCTAATATAACTACAGATTTAGGGATCGAGTTTACCATGTCCGATGAAGATTCAGGAGTTCTCAGATCTGGTATTACCGTGAAATCATGCAAATTGTCGTCGTGCATGCGTTCGTCTATCACCGCACCTTGAAAAGTTTCTTCCATATGCAGAAAGTTAATAATCTGCTGATCGTCATCAAAGACTCTCCAGTTTGTGATGTTGTCAGGAACGGATGGCCGGAACAACAGTTCGACGGAGAATGCGTTTAGCTACATTAGCCTTCTACAGGGAAGAGTTTAGAAGCTACATTAGCTAATAGATCTGCTTCAGAGTTATTCAATCTAGGAATAGAATTTATATTGAAAGCAACAAACTTATTCATTAAGTTCCATACCTCGGATTGGTAGATTTTGAGATGCAGAGAAAGACAGTGGATAAAATCTCTTACATGTCTAACCACTATTTTAGATTCGCCAAAGATGGTCAAATTTTGAATGTTCATATCCAAAGCTTTTCTGAGACCTTGTAGTAAAGCCTCATATTCTGCAGTGTTATTAGCACATTCAAATTCTAGCCTACATGCAATCAATGTTTTGTTACCTGTCGGATCGATAATAATGCAGCCTGCTCCAGCTCCTTCTTTGGACTTTGACCCGTCAAAATAAAGAGACCAAATTTGATTTCTATCGGGTACATGAGACTGTTGCGTAGAAGTTGTTGGCTGCACATATGCTACAATCTTGGATTGTTGTTCTGGATTGGTGATAGCTGAAGCCTCGGTCATGAAATTGTCGAAAAAGGTATCCATCCCTTGTACTTCGGGTGAATCGGCAGAAGGTGTAAATGGTTCGTTGGGATCGTTCAAATCTATAACTGTGAATTTAAGGTAGCGTTCACGATTTACCTTGATCTTGTTAGGCTTGCCATTCTCTGGAAGCCATAGGTGAGACCAATCTATTGCGAAATAACCGTGTAGCTGCTCTGACCAGTCCCTGCTTAAAAACAGACCATACACTTCTGGAATATCCACAACAATAATATCAATAACTTGATGAACCTTGGGGTTAGATGATAATCTTATAAGCACATTCTTTAGTTCGCCTATAAATTTAACATTGGTCCGATCAAGTTGTATGATTTTTAAGGTGGAGGGTTCAACTTCAGCGTTAATCTTCTGGCAAACAGACCATGGCATCACATTGGATGACGCTCCTGAGTCTACCATACAATTGTGCACGTTTCTACTAAAGATTTCGAAAGTTAACAAAAATGGAGGTATATTTTTGTGAGTACTAAAGGTGGTAGCTTGTGGCTTTTTACTCGTAGTTTCTAAAGTTACTTTATGTACATTATTTACATTACTTATAGGAAGGCTTCCTTTTTCTTGAGGATCATGATTGTTTTTAGTGGAAGTCTTCTTGGGAACTTTGTTCTGCACAACCTTGTTACCACTTGAATTATCATTTTTGCCATTCTCTGAGATATTCTGTAACATTTTTTGTAGCAGAAATGGAAATTTCAATAACTCATAAACATAAATGTTAGCTCTCAACTTTTTAAGATCTTCAACTACGTCATAATCTAAGTTGGGGTTCACATGACTATGTTTAGTCTCAACTAGTTTAGATTTCTTTGGAGGCAAAGTTGTAGTGTTTTCGGCAGAAGGTTTGTTTGCTGTCTTACTCCTAGTATTATAGGGATGCACTGTCTCGAAGTTAGCTTGGAAGATGCTATCCGAGAAGTGTCCAAAAATATTCAGAGAAGACTCTTCTTCTTGAACTGTCTCTTGTTCAACTATCTCCTCAGGAATCTCATGAGGCATCAAGTTATCCTAGGCTTCTAGAATCGTTTGAAGGGCACATTGCAGACTTTCTAGATTAAGGCCTTCGGTGGTTGGACTAGGTCGGTTGGTAGGAAAGGGCTTCTGGAACGGGGGTTTGTAAGGCCCTTTGCTCAAGGAAGCTTCTTCGGTCGTCTTTTTCAAGTCTATAACTTGATTTGACAGTTTTTGAACAACTTTAGTTAAGTTTTCTAAATTCGAGCTTTCAGGTTGTGTTTTACTTTGGGTAGGTCTAGGGAGGATTTCAATCTTCTTTTTGGAAGAAGGACTGGTGTTTGTTTCATTGCTAGTAGAGTCTTTAAGACTAAGTATGTCTTTTTCAATCTGGTTGGCCTCCTCAAAGGCTTCTAACAACGTGGCTTTCTTAGATCGTTTAACCCAAATAGCTATACTTTGATGCAAAGCTTTAGTGTAGTATGCTATTATAAGATTCTCGGCAGGCATGGAATCCGTAGGGATTTGGTTTTTAAGTGTTAAGAATCTTTGATTAAAGTCTTTAAATTTCTCTTTAGGGTTCATTCTTAAACTAGAAAGCTCCATGACTAGGACTTCCAGAGGCTTACCGTCTCTGAACTTTTCCAAAAAGCATGACTCAAACTTTTCCCAAGACACGATGGTATGGGGTTGCTGGGCAAAGTACCAGGTAGATGCATTGCCCTCGAAAGTATAGGGAAACAAACTACATACTACGTCTTCATGCTCGACATTGCAGAGTATTATGGCTAACATAAACTTTTTAATGTGATCTTCAGCGATCTGTTTTGAATCAGGGTCAAACTTGGGAAGCCATTTCTCTGGATGTTTAGTTAAGGGATGATGAGCTCCAGGTACAACTACGGCATCCTGGTCAGGCCAAGGTCTAGCAGGATTGTTCTGGTTGGCCATTGGTGTAGTGGGTGTGGAAGGTTGAGAAGGGGAACTGCTTTCGTCAAAAGAATCTCCTCCAGAAGAGGAAGGAGATGATGGAGGTGGTGAGGGAGGTATTCTAGATCCTCCTGTAGCAGGATTGAGGGTTGGATCTATAGGGTTCACAGTGAGGTTAGTGCCTCCGATTTGTTCTCTGATATCAGAGAAGTCTAAATGTTGGTCCAACGGACGGTTTGGTTGCCTCAAACGGGCTAAGGCACTATGTGTTCTTATGAGAGATTGGCAAACAATCTCTTGTATGTCACCACCTGTAGGATTTGGGTTTACTAGCTCAACTGTGATCCGTGGATCGTCATTTGATGTGGTTGTTGTTTGAGGGGGAATATTATCGTTCGAATGACTTCTTGTCACTATAGGTGAGCAATTAGGTGGTGGAGGAGTCTTACGACCTCTTCGTGCCATTAATTAATTTCAGGCCCTCCTTCTAGTGCCATTTGTTGATGACTCAAAATTGACCGTCCGTCAACTGGGAGAGTGGAACTGGTCCGGGGTTGTCTAAATAACCCAAGACGTTTGGGAGGAACCACCTTGACGGGTTTAGTGGCTCCGTTAGCCGATCTAAGTCCTAAGAAAACAAAAGAAAACTACTCTAAATTAACTAATCTAACTAAAACTAACTATTGAAATAAACTAATAAAAACAAAACTAAACTATTAATATATCTATCTATCTATCTATCTATCTATCTATATATATATATATATATATATATATATATATATATATATATATATATATATATATATATATATATAACTTACTATCTAATACTACACAACTATAATTTTATAAAATCAAATGATCATTTACTAACAGAGTCAAATTTAATTAGAAATGTACAATGTTTACAAATTACAGATTTGAATGAAAACCTAAAAAACTCATTTGTAATCTATCCTAAGACAGCGAGACTATTGTTTTTTGATTTTATAATTTTATGAAAGGAAAAATAAAAATTATCTAAACTAAACAACTAAAATACTAATTCTAACTACAAATCTAAACTACACATATATCTAACTAAACTACTTGAATTATACTAACAAATTAACTATCAAATAAACAACAAACTGACCTGAAGTAACGCTTCAAGTTTGTCCTGTGTATGCAATGATTGTCTTAGCTGATCGGAGGGAGGAAACCCGCACCGGATTCTCCAAGAGCTTCTCGTAAACTAGAAGTAGCTGTGCTCTTCAAAAATAATTACAGGACAAACAAGACATAAAAATTTACAACAACCTCATGATTTATAAATCTTCACAGTTAGATAAATTTGTATGCAAAGATCTATACAAAATGATTCAATTAACGAAGAAGAGAAATCTGTGATTCATTAACTGAAACAAAATAATTGTTGTACTTTTAAATAATGAAAGAGATCAGATATGGATAGCACATTTATCAAATCATATCATCCTGCAATAGATTATGATAGCTAAAGTAGTCTATAATCAACTGCAAACTGATATGCATAAAACTTGAAACAAAAGTTTGATATATTGAAAGCGAAAGCTGTTACAAGACATCAACTTTCGTCTCAGTCTAAATCATAAATCCATAGTCTGGTTCTCCCACAGTAAGGATGATGATGATTTTATTACAAAATGAAAAATATTTAAAGACCTTACACAGGGTAAAACATCCCTGTGGAAGTTATCAAAACTGTTTACACAAATCTGGGAAAATATCCCAAGTTTCTATCTCTAACTCAAACTAACAACCTAAAAATAAAAACTACATCACACAAATATCTCCTAGATTGCCACTACATGCCCAATTGATTATTGCAATTCGAATGTACCTGAAAGAGGACAAAAATGGACAAGTTAAGAGGATATTTTTTTGATAAAATTGATAAAAAATCTAATTCTAAAGACTAGCTATAGAATCTTGTGATTCTGTAGCTGGTCCAAATCAAACACAAAATCGTATTAAAAATCAATTCGAATCTTAAAAAATATATTCAAACTATTTAAAAAATATTTGATTGCTAAAAGCATCATTGAAATCAACACTTACTAAATTGTATTCAACAAAATGATAACAGAGATGTGTGCACTCTGCTTAATTCGTTATCACTAATTCGGGTATACAAAATTGTATCGAACAATAATGAAATCGTTCTCATATCCAATTGAAATCAAAACCAACAGTTTTAACAAATCATATGCAATCGTTTATGATTCCTCATCCATTAATAGAAAACACGATCGAATCCACACGAAATCAACAAGATCGTTGTGAGATTGATATAACTATATTAACATAAACAAACGACCCAGGCTATTAGCAAATCAAATCAAAACTGGTATGTAAATTATCACAATCGAAATAATAATGGGATTAATCGATTGATAACAGGATCTGTGGGACTCATCAACGTTTGCCAATTGGGGGCAGACAGAATCGATTGATATTCAATGAAATCATTACTTGAATCAATTTAAAAAACGAACTATTAGCCGAGTTTTCTCATGAGAATTCAATAGAGACAAATTTTTTTTTTAAAAATCAAAACTAATAGTGCCGTATCAAATCTACTTTTGATATCAATCTAACTCAAAACGACAATCGTGCTAACTCAAGACATTCATCAACAAGAGCGAATCGAACAGTTTGAGTTTGACATAATCGTTATGAATCAACACAGTTCCATAATTTCGGTGAAGAGATCTTTTGCACAGGTCAGATATAATCGAAATCCAAAAGAGAATGTTGATAAAACATAGTCATTTTTTTCAATTTAATAGACTACATCATATTTATCAATCCAATTCAATCCTATGAAATCATTTCAAAAATCAAATCACAAGAACTAAATCAGAGCCGTTGATATTCAACGACAACAAAATCATGTTAAATCAAAACAGAACCGTGTTCTAATTTTAGCATAAAAAACTCCTGTTCAGGTCAGATACAAATAAAATCCAAGAGAAAGCAAAACTCAATGATTTCATTAATTCAAACCAACAGAATTATTCAAAACAAATCAAATCCAGTGAAAACCAATCAATTGCTAAACTGGGCACGACCAAATCGTATAACCAAATCATAACCTCATTTAATTTTAGCAAAATGAAAGCAATGTACAGGATTCATAACATAACCGTTTTTTATAATCAAACTATGTCAATTCAAACAATGGACAGAGCTAATTGAAAACCAAACTCAATTCATTATATTAATCCTAGCAATTCAAAAAACGAATTTGATATTGAAATTCATACCTGGATAATCAACAGACAACTTGGATTATGATAGTTTGGAATTGATGAAGGCTGTAGCTGACTCGACATTCCTAAACATGATCGAACCAGTGGTTTTCTGCTTCTTATCATTATCTTGAAGCTTGTCCCTTTCTCGTGAGAACACCGTGACTTGGTTTTCCAATGATTTGATCTTCGACTGTAATAAGGGAACGTCGGTATAGTAGCACTCCAGCCATACATTACATTGGTTACATGATGCCTATTCAGGCTTTGAAATGACAGTTGAGGGTTTGTTCAGATCACCGAGGGTTACGTTAGGTAGCTTGATCCCTGGGTAGCTAGGATCGTTCTATAGACAAGGGGGTAAATTAGAAACGAAGTCATAGGGTGGCTCAGAGCACAGACCATGGGAATAAGGGTACTCACTAGCTAGGAAGCGCTCGATATCAGAGTCTGAGTCTTCACTGAGGACTATGGGTTTTTGATCAGCATTTGGTTTAGGCTTATGTCGGGCAAGTCTTGATATCAATCGAGCATTCTTTTTACCTTTGTTGTTGATAGTAGGGTTACCCTTGACCTTCTTGCTCACAAGAGTTTTTACAGCCTCAACCTTGTCTGTTATAATGTCAGGTAGGTCAATATCAGGGTAGACCGAGGGTTTGGGAGAGGGTAGAAGGGCATGAAAAGGCACGGGTGGCCCGACCTTGGTCTCACTAACCACAAACTTGTCGATTTGGACAGACTCTGAATCAAAAAAACCAATTCGAGAGAGAAAAGATTGCTAATTATCGCCGTGAAGGTTCAAATGGTGAATGACGATGAGTCTGATCAGGTCATGGTGAAACAAGCTACTATCGACCTTCTCTCATTTAAACCTCTTTGTCATCTTGTACAGACTACGCAAGTAGTAAAATGGCATGTTCAATGGATAACCCATGAAATTCATTAACAGTCGAAGGTGATAAAGAAAAACCAATCCATACTGACCCTCACAGGTCACAAATTGTTTAACCATTATCAAAAGGTCATGCCACCTAGGTTTAAGCGTGGAAATAGGCATACCTTTGTCAAAGGATGTGACTTTTTGTGATACGAACACTAAAGGCCATAGCACCTCGTCGACTTCAGAGTTTTTAAACCATCGCTGGCCCATGGATGCCAATCCTGTGGCAGAGCTTATGAACTCTTCATTCAGATCAAGCTGAATGTCGCCTACTTTATCCCTACACCCATCAAAGGTAAGGGCGAATTTTTGTGCAACAAATAGATTGAAACCCTCGAACCTCTGTACAAACGTGAGCCAACCACTATCCTCTAAATCTTTCCGGGCGTTATCGAACAATAGCAGGGCTTGATTACCATTTGTCTCAATTCGCACCACTGGTGCCATAGACAGGAGCACACGATGAGCGATGTGAATGATCCAGGGTTTGAACGCAGCATACGCAGGAGCAGAATGCTCACAGGGCTTACCCGAAACTAGCAAGGATGAAACAGGGATAAGGGTAAACATTAATGACATATTGTACGAAGGTGGTGGAGCTATTTCTACCATGCAGAATAGTCATTACCATGGTACAACCACTGGCACTTACAACTTATTCAGATCACAACGCATATGTGTTACAACCATGCCACTTCATTCAATCAATCGAAACCTTTGGTAAGTGGATAAAACATTTGTGCAAACAATAGTTATAGTTTCAAAACCAAAGAAATAAATCAAAATCGCACCAAGAGTTTGGTTATATGAAACATGTGTTGTATGTAACGTTTTATACCAAGGGTTTTGCCACAACACAAATGTGTTTTTATGAAATCAATGTGCCAAGTAAATCGATCAAAGAACATATAAATCCAAATCACCAATGTATCATAAACTTGATCAAAAGAATACCACCACAGTCTTGTAAACGAAATCTCAAATAAGAATGTCAAAAGAATAATGATCTTGCACTCTTGTTTATATGCTCATCGTGTTATGATCACTCTTGTTTATATGCTCATCGTGTTATGATCACTCTTGTTTATATGCTCATCGTGTCAAAAGAAAACACGATGAGCATATAAACAAGAGTGATCATAACAATCTAGTAATGATATCAATGTGACTTTGTAAATCAAGTTTTCACGCTTTTAGTCGTGAAAACAAGAACAAAGGTAAGTGTGCAAATGCATATAAAACAATAGTGTCATTTTATTGAAGAGATTGCGACAAAATCAAAGTTTGAAAAACTCTGGTGTAGGCAGCTTATAAGATAGTAGAAAAATGTGAATTGGCTGCGAACAGGTTACTAGCAGGAGCAATTGCAGAAACCCTAACCCTCTTGTTGAGGCACCTTAAGTGAATGTATTGACCTAATCTTTAGACAGATCAATGCGCCCTAGCTTAGCACATCTCCTAGCACTCTCAGAAGGCCAAGACGTGAAGTTTGGATTTCTAGTCAAATCTAGGGTTTGACCAAGTCAAGCAACCATGACAAACTCTATGAAGTCTGAGAACAGGTTAGATGGAGCCTCTAACTTCATAGCATGGAAGACAAGGATTGACCTCATCCTTGCTAAGAATAAAGTGCTGGATATTGTGAAAGGAAAGATCGTGAAGCCAGAGTTTGAAGAAGGAGAAGAGAAGGAACCGCAAAATGTTGCAGCTATGGAGAAGTTTAAGGATGTTGACATGAATGCCATGAGTATCATAGTGGATTCTATAAAATACCACTTGATACCCTACATCTCCCATCTTGACTCATCAAAGAAGATGTATGATGCCCTAACAAATCTCTTCTCAGTCAGAAGCATTGGACAAGTTATGAGTCTGAAGAACGAGCTCCATAACATGAAGATGAATGATGACGACAACATAACATCATACTTTGTAAGGATATCCCAGTTAAGAGATCAACTACAAGCTATTGAAGAGATCACTTCAGAAAAGGAATTGGTGAACATAGTACTCAATGGTCTTCCCAAGACATGGGATGCATTTTCCACAAGCATGAACATAAGGAAGGAGTACCTGACATTTGAAGAACTTTGGACTTTCTATGCTCAAGAAGAATCAAGGATCAATACAAAAGAGAAACCCAAAAGAAGTATGATGATCAAGCTTTCACAGCAAGATTCAAGAACTTCAGGAACAAAAGGAAGTTTGGTTCAAGGAGGAAGCCAAATCAAGATAAAGACATTTTAGAAGTGCAATGCTTCAACTGTCGAAAGTATGGTCACTACAAGAGTCATTGTACCGAGCTAAAGAAATGGAAAGAGAAACATGAAGCATCAGTTGCCGAAGAAAAGGAGCCTACAAAGAAGACTAAGCAGGATGGAAGAGACTTCTTCTTCTAAAAGGTAACAACACTCTTCTTATTTTCTGTACATATCTTGTTTTCATCGTCTCTGTACATATCTTGTATATCTATCTCTTGGAAGATAATGTGTTCCAAGAAGAACTATATTTATGGAAGAACAAACAAGATGAAAATAGATATCATTAGATAATACACATGAAAGAATGAAATACAAATCATGTGGAAGAAAAGATAAAGCTGAATCAATCATGAAGAGACTTAGAAGAAGCAAATATAGAAAGAAGCCAACAATCGAGAGGAAATTGGAAAAGGATTTATGATGTTTTGTAGAAAACAACAAAACGGAAGCACACGAGCCAATTATACATTGCAGAAGACAATAAGGATGTAGATGGAAGCATGGACTCTGTTCGACGGAGGGATCCGATTATATGCACTCTTACATGAAGCAAGGATTAGGAGGGAGCTAATCCTATGATCCATTGAAGATGATGAAATATATATATCCATGGTAGCAACCATGAAAGACGGTACATGTTCATTTCAACTGCAGAAGGAGACCTCTTCGAAGAGAAGCCTTAAATTATTCCTGGTTGTCCATCCAGATCTGTGATCCTATGATGAAAGGAAGAAGTGGAATCTCTAGGGCATGGAATCTGTAAGAAACTCCATGGACCCAAGAGCTAAAGAAAAACATGAGGATTCCAAGAAAGAAAGAGAAACCAGAATAACCAGTCATTACATCAAGAATCACAAGATCACCAGCCTGATATGAAAGCAATCAAGCAGAAGAACTGAATGTCGTGATGAAGAACTGTGTATGGAAGAATTATGAATAAAATAATTGCAAAATCTAGAACCAAGAGGTTCTCCCAGATGGAGGGAAAAGACTATGATGATTACTTGTTCCAGTACACCAGACATATCACTACATGAGTCATTATATCATCTGCAACATCCATGAGTTGGAGTTCTATGTCAAATGAATGTAAAGAATGTTCTCCAAAGAAATTGAATAAAGAGCATATGAAGAGAAATATCAAGATTTTGAGGCGTACCAGAAAGAGACTCCTATATGAATATGAAAAGAAGATAACTTGGTGAAGAACCTCCAGTGCACAGCAGAAGTGTGGTGAATATTTCCTATAAACATCAAGATGACTACTCAATAGATCAGATCTCATGATGACAGAAGAAGTGCCACATAGATATGTTTGAGTTCTCCAACTATGATATAATCTATTTTTCAGATCTACATGAAGCCTTCACTGTGTTCCAGACTAAAGTACATTTTAAATCAAGCATTACATTATCCATGATGAAGTCCAGAAAGGAGAAAATGGTTCTCCAATACATATCTCCACAAGATGAGAAGATATCCAAGATGACAGAGTTTGCATACTCAAGATGGAGCTCGTGGAAACAACTTCATTCTTATTGAAAAAGGAAGAAATGAATCTCCAAGTTAGGAGGGAGCACTAAAAACATTATTGAAGACATTCATCCTTAAATTTGAAAAATAGTCCATCTTGGACAGATGTTTTCTTGTTCGGAAAGTGGATTGAGATTTCTGACGGACAGTGACTTCCCATTGTGGTTAACATGGGAGGTAGTCTGATTGTTGATGTATCATAGACAATGACTTCCCATTGTGGTTAACATGGGGAGTGGTCTAGGGAAGTCTCTCTTCTTGAGGGTTACTCAAGAAGACTGGCCCGCCTCGCTGGACAATGATTTCTCATTGTGGCTAACATGAGGAATGGTCTATTTTGGAGGTTGATGCAGGACAGTATTTTCCTCTTATGGTTAACGAAGGAAATGGTCCAGACAGTCATTCCTTAGGGTTTATATATTCTCTCCAGGGTGCACTTTGATTAGTGTAGGAGGAATGGCTCAGGGTGGGTAATGGTCCAGGCTCAGTAATCAGGGATAGACATTCCTTAGGGTTATACATTCTCTCTAGGGCGCACTTTGATTAGTGTAGGAGGAATGGCATAGGGTGGGGAATGGTCTAGGATAGACATTCCTTAGGGTTTATACATTCTCTCTAGGGCACACTTTGATTAGTGTAGGAGGAATGGCCCAGGGTGAGTAATGGTCCAGACTCAAACATTCCTTAGGGTTTATACATTCTGTTTAGGGTACACTTTGATTAGTGTAGGAAGAATGGCCCAGGGTGAGGAATGGTCCATGCTCAGAAATCATAAACAATCCTTCTTCCTTGTTTGAGAAGAATAGGACAGATAGCCCATTGCTGATGAGGGTAGATATTCTTTCAAATCCCACAAACGTGAGTGAAATATTGGCCCAGATGATGCAGTTTATTTTTAACAATATTTTTCTGTGCAGGATGGCATCAGATGATTGTTATGAAGACTACCTGTCTCCAAATAGTAGAGATATACTATTGTGGTGGATATGTTCCACTGTTCGTGAGGTAGATATTCTTTCAGAGCTCACAGATGTGAGTGAATGATTGGCCCAGATAATTCAGTCTATATCATAACATTGTTTCTATGCAGATTGCTATCATATGTTTGTTATGAAGATCATATGACAGTAGATGAAGACTATTGTGGTGGATATGTTCCACTATTTAGAGGCAGATATTCTTTCAGAACTCATAGATGTGAGTGAAATATTGGCCTAGACAAATCAATTTATATCATAACATTGTTTCTATGCAGATTGCTATTAGATTTTTGTTATGAAGACTGTATGACAGTAGATTATGACTACTGTGGTGGATATGTTCCACTGTTTGCAACCATACGTCGCTGATCAAGTACTTGTGTGTTACTTGATGTGGTAGTGTACCATTGGATTGTAGTTATGTACTACTATGAATAGACATAGTTGTGTTCTATCCTTGTTCTAATTTCCTTGAAGACTATTAACAGTTTATTGGAGATAATCATCATCTAGACACATGATGAACAAAGATTTTCTAGACAGAAAATGGTGCAGAGCATTTACTCTTCTTGTATCACTCTATGGTGTGAGTGACTTATCCAACATCATGTCTAATTACTCAGATGAAGTATGGTTTCGAGAGATGATGCAGCTGATGGTGATGGTGATGCTCATGATCTAGTCATGAGATAGTCTAGACGACTATATTGATGCTATCGGGTAAATGGTATGTTTTTGTGCTCAAGACCATTACCTGTAATACCTCCCTAGCTAGGAGGGAGTGCTAATATTATGGTAGTTGCGGGAGGTATTTACCTCCACGTGTGAACCTGACGAGAATAGAAGACTCCAGAAAGCAAGAGAAAAACCCTAATGAGTTGGCTAATAACCCTAGAAGTCTTGTAGGCTCAAGAGGATAATTTATATTAGGTTATTAGCCTCAAAGAGAAGAAGTCATCCAGAAATAATAATAATATATTGAACAAACACATATCCAGAAGGAGAAGTCGGCCCCAACAAATCTGGTAGAACTAGTATAAATAGAGGGCACCAGTTCTCATTTTGACACATCTCAGAACTGCAGTTCCCAGTTTGGTGCGCACATGTGGAGGAGAGTTGCAGGTGCAGCTACAACTGTAGCTAGTTTTCAGTGTTGGCTTGGACTATCTCTTGGCTAGGGTTTGGACTATCTTATCAGCTCTTTATGATGCGTTATCCTTGGGGAAAGGTGAACTACCATTTGTTTGTCTATCTAGCCTAGGGTTTGCTTCCAGAGTTATTCTCAGTCAAGGTTAAGGTGCTCAGAGGGTGGCTTCGACCTATGGTTGGGTGACGAGGGTATCGTCAATGGTAAAATGAGCACACCATATTCTATATTCTAACACTTTGTACCATAGTGAATCATTTTTCCATGTAAATGTATCTGATGCACTGGAATCCTACTGCAACCTTTGAATGAGAGTCCACACTTTTTCGTCATTCTTCCATTCATCCCTTGCTTCTATTATCCAATTAGGTTGGATGATCGAGATAACACAGAGAAAGGCCTTAACATATTCATCCTTTCTTGTGAGTGCATCTGCCACAACATTTTGCTTCCCTTTTTTATAGACGATTTCAAAATCATATCCCAATATCTTGGTTACCCATTTTTGTTGTTCTTCTGAAGATAGTATTTATTCCAATAAGTATTTAAGACTATCATGATCTATTTTGACCTTGAAGTGTCTACCTATTAGGTAATGACGCAATTTCTTCAATGCATGTAGTATTGCCATAATTTCCTTCTCATAAATGGGTTTATGTAAGTCCTTTCCCTTGAGTGGTCAACTTTGAAAAGCCAGGGGCCTTCCTTCTTGCATTAGGACAACACCAATTCCATTTCCTGAGGTATCACATTCCACAATAAAGGTTTTTGTGAAGTCTAGAGTGGTCAAGACATGAGCTTTACACATCACCTCTTTAAGTTGTTCAAAAGATTTAGTTGCCTGTGGAGTCCATGAAAATGCATCCTTCTTAGTTAGTTCCGTTAAAGGTCCTGCTATTATTCCATAGTGTCGAACAAACTTGCGGTAGTAACCTATCAAACCCAAAAATCCTCTAATATTCTTTAATGTTTTGGGAATCGACCAGTTTATCATGGCCTTAATCTTGTTAGGGTCTACCTTGACACCTTCATGAGATACAATATGACCCAAATACTCTACCTCCTTCACTCCAAAGAAACATTTGGATGGTTTGTCATATAGTTGTTTCTCCTTTAGTAGTTGTAGAACCTTGTCAACATGTCATACATGATCCTCCCAAGACTTTCTATGGATTAGTATATCATCAAAAAATACTAACAAAAATTTTCGAAGGAAGGGCTTGAAAATGGAATTCATCAACCCTTGGAATGTGGAAGGTGCATTTGTAAGGCCAAAAGGCATGACCAAAAATTCATGATGGCCTTCATGAGTTCGGAATGCCATTTTTGGGATATCTTCTTCCTTCATTCTAATCTGGTGATGCCCTGAATGAAGATCCAACTTTGTGAAATAGATTGCTCCATGTAGTTCATATAGAAATTCATCAATGACAGGAATAGGAAACTTATCTTTAATAGTGATCTTGTTGAGCTCTCTATAATCTAGACACATACGCCATGAGCCATCTTTATTGAATACCATTACCACCGGTGCAGAGTAAGAACTTTGGCTAGGTCTAATAACGTCAGCCTCTAACATTTCTTCAACCATGTGCTCAATTTCACTCTTATGGGCATAAGGGTATCTGTATGGCCTGATGTTATGAGGAACACTCCCAAGAATTAGGTGAATATCATGATCATGATTTCGAGTGGGTGGAAGAACTTTGGGAATATCTTCAAATACTTTGGAATGCTTATCAATGATCCCTTGGATATCTAGAGGAATAGATGGCTTAGATGTTTGAACATCTAGTGAGCATAGTTGTGCAATAACACCTTGATGCCCCTTTTTCAATAAATTTGTCATGCCATTAGAGATTATCACCTTACTAGATTTCCCTTTGATACCTCTTAAGTCAATTTATTTTCCTTCCAATGAAAATTTCATGAAAAGTTCTTGAAAATTAAAAGCCACTGTTCCTAATGATTGTAACCATTGTATTCCTAGTACAACATCAGCACCACCCATATGTATATCAATCATTGGAATATTCATTACATATTCCCCCATAGTAAGATTGATATTATTGCATTTTCTTGAGCAATTGATAGTTCCTCCATCTGCAATCATTACTTGAAACTCTGGTGCTGGATATACAAAGAAATTGAGACCTTTGGCTAATTTATAGTGAATGAAATTATGAGTACTGCCAGAATCAATTAGGACTATTACCTTTTTCTTTTTGATATATCCTTCACTCTTGAGGGTTTGAGGAGTGCTAATTCCAACCAATGCATTACACGATATCGTGGGAGTCAAATCTTCAGACGAAATTGCTTCTACGTTCTCATCTTGAGATGGTTCTTGTTCCTGTTCTTGTTCTTCTTCCTCTTCACAATATATGTAGAATAATTTTATCTCACCACACTTATGTCCCTTACTGTACTTGCTGTCACAATTAAAGCATAAAATTTTTTCTTTTCTTTCCTCCAATTGTTGAGGTGTCAACCTTGCAGGTTGAGGTGTTTTAGAAGGAGCATTATTTTCTCTATAGTTGTTAGGATTGGTCCTTTTAGTAGCCATAGCCATATTTTTACTTTCAACATTTCTTACCACCCTAAATGAATTCTCCAATGATTTGGGTTCCCAAAGGCAAACCTCATGTTGAATGTTATCTTTTAAAGTTCCTATGAATACATCAATCAAGTGCTCATCTGGAATATCTGTGACCTTTATATTCAATCTTTGGAAGTTTTCAATGTGCTTTGTAATTGAACCCTTTTGCTTGAGATTTATCAATTGGCTAAATAAGGTATTGCTCCTTGTATCCTCATAGTGTGCTATCATTTCTTCCGTGAAAATTTTCCAAGTGATGAGTGATTTGCAAGAACAAAGCCATCAATACCATACAAATTGATTGGGTTATAAATATAAAGAAGAAATTCATACCTTTTGTGTATGTGGCACATTATGTATATCAAACAATTGCTCCATTTGAAGTATTCATGTGATTGGGTCCTTGCCATCAAACTTCCTCATATCGATCTTAGGAATGTGGTTGGTCTTCAACCCAAAGTTGGAGTTTCTCCATTCTTGATTCATTTTCCTTGCGTCCTCATCATGAATTTGATGGGACACATTTTCACTTTCAGGTGTCCTCTCTATTAGGAAATTTTTCATTCCTTCCATGATCTCCCTTTTTAAACCATCCATCTTAGTATCCATTATTGCCTCCAATTTAGCTTCAGTTGAATCCATCATCCCTTGTATTTCATCTTTTGTCACTGTCTTCTTTTGTAATTCATTTATGTCCCTACGCATTTCTTCACCTTCATCAAGAGTCCAAGTAGGAATTTGTGGAGGTTTATTTGGTGTAGAAGTTCCCTTTTTGGGTGGCATGTTGGCCAAGTATCACTTTTGAACCTTGATTTTGAGGTGGTTCTTCTAGACAATCTTTCTTCTATTGTATCTCCAAAGTTTCATCCTTTTTGGGTATGAAACTTTATTTTTTGTAGTTCTCTAATAGTTTTTCTTTGCAATTCCATAGGTCTGATCAAAATTGGATGTGCCAAGAGGAATTTACGGTAAATTCCCCACAACTTGATGATTTTTGGCTTCTCCAGAAGATATCACTTGTATAGCGTGACCTGCACAAAATAATTGATATAAAATTTTAAAACATGTACCATAAATACTACAGACTGTCCACTATCCAATGCAACCAGTCTCACTCAATTTGGATACTCTAGGAAGAAGTTATGATTGTTTTACCTGGAACACCTTCTTGAGACTAGTCGATAAGACTAGTTAGATACCCTATCTTCCACAGGGTGTATATACAAATTTAAGATGATATAGAAGATAAAATTTTTACCACAGATACCTTGCTAATTTCTGTGAATATTCTCTGGAGTTCAGGGTATGAAACGTTACAAAAAAAATTTTATAGCGAAAATTACGCAATGACTCAGTTCATGATGATTCCAGAACCCTATCTTGCGCAGGTTGTAGCTCCGAAATTATAAGGCCCCAAGAGATTAAATTTTAACCCAACATACCTTGATTCATCTACTAACTACCCTCCAAGTTTTTCCTTTTGAAACACTGTAGAAACAAAGTTATAGTGAAAATTCCAAGGTGTATTAGATGTAGCAGCGAAACCCCAAGTCCTTGAGCTCTGATACCATATGTTAAGAACCAAATATCAATATAGCATAGAAAAACCTCAGAATAGGTACTCAATGCCTTGAAAAAAAGAGAAGTTCAGATAATAAGCCTCTTCGAGGGGGCAACCTCCTTATTCCCATATAAATGTACAATTACAAGATGATTCAAAATGAAATTGTCTCCTTGGTATATATAGGAGACTAGGAGGTATAATTACAACTAATGGCCTATAGCGAACATAAATCTGCTTATCTAACAATTTTCAATTTTAAAAATCGCCAAAAAACCATCATTTGGTAGAACATTTAACCTAGTACTTTTTATTTTGGCTAGTTTTTCTTTATTTTCATTTTCTTTGATTTCTAACAAAAACATGAATTTGGAAACTTAGGTCATTTGGTTTATAAACTTTGGATCCTTCTCATAGTGTTGTGGGTTTGCTCACTTTTCACGTAGGGTCAAGAATGACCCTACATCCCAAGGTCTAGAAGGATCTGCCAGCTATGTCATTGCCAGGACATTGAGTTTGGTCAACAATAAGGGTTCTGCTACAGAGTATTTAAGAGTATTTAATGTTTTTTGCATGTTTGATTGTGGAACTTTGGATGAATCCAATAGCATACATATGAGAATATACAGAACATTAAATAGTTTTCAGCTAGGTGTTTATTGCTTCCATTGAATTTATGGAAATATTTGGTCGCCATTGAGTTTATGGAAAGCTTTGTCTTTAGGTGTCTTAAACAGTATGAGATTTGGTGAAGTTCCTTTTCTTATTTTGAGACTTGGGAGATACCATTTCAACCTTCTTTATCTACCTTGATCATAGATACCTAGTCTTATATGTCTGATAGGTGGTGACCAAGGATGAGAGACTCTGTGAGGCTTATGCAAGCCTAGTTCCATCAGGCTCATTACCTCTTTCTTTCAGCCTATCTATGTTGGTGGAGGTGCTAAGTGTTAGGTTGACTCCCCCACCTATGTGTTGGTAGATTTGTAAGACAATGGGCATCTTCTCATATTACTTGCATACACTTCACATGTTTGAGACCTCAAAACACATGCAGTCAGATCTTCATCATTAGTTTCTTCCCCTTAGCCTAAGAGAGAAAAATCTTCTTGATATTCTCTCTTCCATTCTCATTCCACAACTCCTCCTAGGATTGTATATCCAAGCCCTTTTAGTGTTGGGCATTCCTTGGATGACGTCATCAGGGTTTGCATCACTCCTTTCATAGTGATTGATGAGGATAGGAAGGCCTATTCTCCCTCCTCTTTCTTTACTGTTATGATGTTGTTGTGAAACTAGGTCCTTACACTCATAGGGATTTGTGTCTTTTATGTTTTTCTTTCTTTTAATTTCATTTATATCTTTTGTGTTTTGATAACATTTTATCCCTAAGAGTGTTATAAACACTCCAATGGCCATTGATTGTAGTGTCTAGTTTCATTGACCTATTACTTCATTTATGGACCTTACTGAAATTATATTGCTGGGTCATTCATAGACCTTAATAAAATTATTTTATCTCTAGTAAGTTCCTTCTGGAGTATCATAGCTCTGCTAAAAAGCCTAGCTGGAATATTACATTTTTCTTAATGAATCTCAGTTGCAGAAGTAAACCCTGCAAGCTTTATACCCTCTGTAGCCTCTGAAGCTTTATACCCCACAATGAAATTGGGAAAAGCAGATAAGATTGTCAAAGGAGATCAACCAAAGTCCCATCCATCCAAATCTGTGGTGAGAATGACATTGGAAGAGCTGGTGTTTCCATCGCGAAGTTTACCTTCCCCTTCTTGATGGATATGAGCCTGCCCCTTGCTGCACTCAAGGATACCTTCATTCTTGTGTTTCCATCCAAAAGGGCTCTTGTTGCACCTCCTCCACCTGCAATGTATCAATATTGATCCTTAGATTATATCTTGTATTCAAGAATCAAGATAGAAAAATCAAATAAATTGCATTTTGTTACAGACCTAGGCTAGCGAACTTGGGAATTCCCAAACACAAAAAAATAGAAAACAAATCCAAAGATTGCAATCTTCTTCATAGAATACGCTATATACGGAAAGGGAAGAACGAAGACATCTATTGTTGGGCTTAGCAATTGTGTATGTCAGCAACAACAGTACTACAACAACCCTTAGAGAACTACTACACCTGTACTAGCTCCTATGTAACACCACGTTTCCCCCAGTTTGTAAAAATAACTATACTGGCCAAGAATTGTGGCAAACTCAAAAATGTGAATGTGTGATGTGAGTGGAGCTTGTGAAAAAGGTCAATGAATGTGA